>JBBPCX010030567.1:0-16145 GCA_037974365.1 Hydrocynus forskahlii | reverse complement strand
AGTTACAGAGACAGTCTTACAGTCATTAGTTACAGGGACAGTCTTACAGTCATTAGTTACAGGGACAGTCCCCCTGGTGACACTGAGGGTTAAGTGTCTTGCTCAAGGACACAATGGTAGAAAGTGGGGTGTTTGAACCATTTTGGACTTTCAGTGTTACTGTTTGTCACAAAATACAGCAGTAATGGTATAGGAATTTGGGCAGTGTAATTAATAACATCTCAAACAGTATAAGACCAGAGAAAACTGTCTTTGATTATTACGGTATAATAAATATCCCACATGAACTCACTTAGCATAGGCCTTCTCCAGCAGCGCCCCCCAGAACTCATTTGTTTCAGGAGAGTGAACGAACAGTAGCTCTCCATTTTTGGTGGGCAGTTTGTCATCAACAATGACGTCCACCCAGTCCCCGTACTGCCACAGCTGAAGAGAGAAAGGCTGTATTAAAACACATGCGGGGGCAGCGGGAGGAAATCTCGAGCTGGGTTAAGTTCAAGGGTGTCAGAATAAGGTTTAATCTGTGGTGTCTTCGTATTAACAAATGTCTCTGTGACATATTGTGAAATGTCCTCTAGATTAATTCACCTGAAACCTTCAGCTCCACCATCCCACAGTCTGTGGCCAGTACCACTTGTTTCCCTGTTAGCGTCAGGCTAACAGTTTAGCAGCTGTACATTGACATTTGAAGCTCATAACTGCTATTTACAAACATTTAGGTGAGATGTTTACTTTGTGTATTGCTGTTTCACATTTCAGTAGTGATTTTTCATGTTTTGTTCATGTTCATGTTCATGCAGTTGCAGCTGTAAAATAGTATGGTCATTGCGCTAGCTTGCTCTAGCTGTAAAATAAATTGGACTTGAGTTCTGGCGTACGTAGCATCGACTGCAATACCCCCTGAAGTTGTGGGAACCTCACTAAACCCAACCTCAAAATCTAAGATGGCTGTTCCATGCAACAACAGTATTGAAAGCTTTGTTAAAAACTGTTTATTAGCACTTTTGTCCTATTTAGTTCTCATTAAGTCAATTGTACAAGCAGTGCTGCCTAGCTGTTCTCACTGTCACCACTCCACTGTCATTCCAGAACCTTCTTTAAGCATCAACTCAAAGAAACAACATGAACTCAACCCTCTACTGCGTGTCCTTAGACAGGAGAATCTCACCCGAAAGTGGAAGATTCCGGCATAGTCCTTTGTAAAGCTCTGTTCAGGATAAATCACTCGTGCCAGAACGTCTTGGTTCAGAGTGAGAGAGGCGATGGCCGCCATCAGCCAGCAGTCACCTGCAGGGATGAATAAACTCATTTCAACTCCTCCATGTAACTGTAGTTTACTCACTGTATTCCCTCTCTGCAAAAAGAATGCTTGTCTATAGGAAATATGGAATCACAGGATGATAGGCTTTTTAGAAAACGTATCTCTTTAAATACATTCAATTCCCTTTTATATTTATATCCTAGGTTTTACAGTTTGTTAAAGAAGATGAAAGCATTCACAGTGACAAACATGCAGTAACAGTGAAACTCAAAAGTATGGGGAAAATACTTTTGCAATTAAGTGTGACTGGAACAGGTTTAATAATTATAAGTGAACAGAGAACGGAGAGGCTGTTTAACTGGTTTGGGGTTTTCTGTTGGCAGCCTAAAATGTACAAGACCTTTCGTATTTACTGAAAGATTGGTAAGTCAGCATCTGCGTGTTTCTGTGTGCGTGTGTGTGCGTGTGTGTGTGCGTGTGTGTGTGTGTGTGCGCGTGTGTGTGAGTGTGTCCATTCAACTACAGCCTGTTATTGTTTACAATGAGTGCAGACACAACACAGGAGGATCTAATGAAGTGGCTTGCATATGTAAAGGTCTTACCCAGGTCCCCTTGGCAGATATCGGTCCTGGTTGCCTCTCCAACAATGAACTGGGGTTTGGAGCAAAACTCCTGCACAACACAGTAAACAGGCGAGCAGATAAAATAGAGGTTTGCTGTATTTTCAACCATTCTCAACCCACAGCCGCAAATTACACTTGTCTGTCAGAGTCCTAAAGTTACAGAAAGGAGAAAACCTCTAACGTTACCTCAGAATAAAGTTGCCTCAGACATCAGCAGCACTTACTCTGGGTCTTTTCCATTTCACACCTCTGGTTATCTCCGAGGTCGGGCCGAGATCATTGTAACCCAGGGACGCAGGGGCGGCTGGGAAAGCAGGGTCAGAAAACAGCTGCCCCGACTTCAGACACTCGCTCCTCAGGGCTTGGAAATCCTGGTCCAAGTACTTAGCAGCGGCCCGGACTCGCCTGCTGGCCAAAGTGGAGGCCCCTGTTGACATTGCTCCTCTCTGATATGGTGTGAGAGTTTCAGCAGCTAAAAGGGAATTGACTCCTCCCTTCCAGAGCACTTTTCGAGTGAGGCTTGCCATCATGAACGAGTTTGGCGGGCTTTTATTACGAAAGGTAGGGAGAAGAGAAAATCAAATTATGCAAATCGGAACACTTTCAGTTTCAGCGACACAAACTGTCTGCAACTCAACATTTCTCTTCATATGGGTGTGTTATACTTACACAGCCATGGAAAAAAATAGGAGACAATTTTCCTGTTTTTTCTGTTCACGGTTTGTACAATTTGTGGCAGTGTGTGCGTGTGTGTGTGTGTGTAAAATGCACAGGTTGCTGTACTTTTATGAGCTATTGCAGTGTCAGCTGTGTAAAAAATAAGGAACGCCTCCATATGTGTTGTGAGTGCAGTAGTGTGTGTAGAGCAGCTTTTCTGTGGTCTGTATTCCAGCAGCTTCACTCCTGATTCAGTTTCTCATGGATGAAACAGAGTCACACACACACACTCTGCTCTTAATATCACTATTTTAATTGTTGCGATTGTAAAATAATGTGTTGTGTAGTTTAACATGTCCAAGGTATAATAAATTATTTATATGTATTATTTTTACATTTTCTCCAAACATTATTGTGTTTGGAATTTTGAATCAAGTGTTGGTCAATAGTGTTTAAAACAACAGTGACATGCACGTTGTACACCGACACACTCCCAAAAATTACGAAAGCAATAACCAGGAAAAAATGATGTGGTCTCTTATTTTTTTGTCATAGCTGTATATATTGTGAGCAGGGCCTGAAAGAAGGCTTACATATGTTTCTGCCAGGACTGGGGGAGGTTAATCAAATGACTCCTTAAAGGGCCCATATCCCACACTTTTCTTATATTTTCTTTATGCACCCTTAGGTTGACTTGTGTGCCAAAAATGCTCATAATTCATTTTAACATGACAATTCAACCTCTATTTATCACTTAGAATGAAAACGCGGTGAATGTGTTCGCCCTACGACCAGAAAGTCGTGAGTTCGAATCCCTGCTGAGCACCGGTGAGGTTCCCCTGAGCTGCTCACACTGTGTGCTGTGGTGTGTTCACATATGACAGAATTTTCAGTTTCCTCACAGATCTGGGCGCTGAAGACTGAATAGGTGGTTTTGATGACACCACAAAAACAGCCCCAATGTTGCCATTCCTCTGCTTTTACTTGACTGAGTCTGTCCATGTTTCATGTTTGGAATAGTATTTGCTTCATGAACATCTGACAGGGTTTAAAAGGGTTTGCTGTTGGCGAGTAGTGCTAAAGGTCATTCCCATAAATGTCATCAAATAAACGATGCATATCTTATTTTAAGGAGAACTAAGGCAAGAAATCAGGTCATTTGATTGATGTTTTTATTAGACCAGAAGTTGGGACAGTTTTATTTTAGGTGTGTATCAATAGATTAAGGATGAAATATTTCAAATGTATTTTTAAACATTCTGTGCCCATAATTCCGCAGCAGTTTGCTGCTCTGGTGGCACCCAGGTTCTGGAGGCGGTCTATTTCTCAAAGAACACCCTCAGCAGGAAACTGCCCTCGTGGTTCGGCTCATAGGTGGAGGGAATGATGACGTATTTCCCAGGCGGCAGACTGAAGCGCTCGCACACTTCACGTCTCGAAATGTGTGCGGATGTAAGGATGGCCTGCTTCTTAGACAGCTCCTGATGGCTCAGGCTGCCGGCCTTGTGATCTGCAAGCTGAAACACACAATGCATTCCTGCACTGAATCACATGTGCGGTGTCTAGAAACATTAAACTGCTAAAATCCTGCAGGTCCAGCTATGTAGAATGCTATGTTAGTGATCTGGCAGATTTATGAGAGCTGGACTCAGTTTGACCGCTTTCTTGTTCTAACACACCAATGAAACCTGGCAGCTAGCAGACTAGCTGAATAAAGCAAATCTAAAGTTTTTATTAGACTGTTCCAGGATCAGAACTGAACATCCTTGGCATGCCGGTATAGCTGTTTTTCTTACAACATCTAACTTGCATCAGTTAGTAAAACTGGACTCATAGAAGAAGTAAGTTGAACTTTTAAACCTCTAATCCAGCAAGTACAGTGAGTATCAAACGCCAGCAGAGCTCACGGTAAGTCATACTGTGTCCTAAACCACATCCACATTCTGATCCACCTTAAGAAAGGGCTGAATGCGGTTTGACTGGTGTGAGAGAAGTTTTAGGGCCTGTATTTACGGAAGAGACGAGTGAAAAATTTCTAAACTAAAGAAACAAGTTCTAAACTAAAGAAACAAATGTTAGAACTGGAGCCTCCAAACTTGTCCTAGACGATCGACTTCAGCAGGGGTACATGGTAAATTATTTAATTAACATTTTTACCTTTTCCAATAATCTATTGTTACTGCAGTCCTACTGCTTGGTAGGGATCGTGTAAGGTCTTACGGAATAAACAGAAAAGCAAATGTTGTTGAAGTCATGACCAAGCTTCTTCTCCTTGCGGATGTCTTTCTGCATCAGACCCACAAGAACGGAGAAGCTGTGCCCTCCACCCTGGCCCTTGTGTTCCAGGTTTATCACAAACTGGGGGTTTGTGCTGAATGAAGCTGTGGAAATATAGAACAGATACACACCATCCACATTATTAGAACTTATTCTGCCTGAATTATAATTAATTACAGAATAGAGGTACAATTACAGACTGCTCATTTTAGAGTAAACTTCCGTACTTCACTGGTTAGGTTCTAACTTCCTTTGTTCTTTTGAGTGTTGGACTATTTTGGTCCCAAAATTCATTAGAAGGCCCTGATGTCTACATGCCTAAAATCATGTCCGGCACCCTTCACTCACACCGTTTTTCTTAATGAAGCCTTGACCTGACAAACAGTGTCTGGTGGCTCACCCTGAGTTTAAACACTAAGGAGTACCTGTGTTTTTACTGGATCCGCCAGCATTCGTGCCAGGTTTCCAGCTGCCCACAAACTGCTGAAGTTCCCAGTGGCCAATGTGATCACTGCTCAGAACATCTGGAGTCAGGTTACAGATCTCCACCTTTGAGTATCGCTTCACAAAGTCTGAAAACGCCATCCTGAGGGACAGACAGTCAGAATCAAAATCATGGGCACAAAGAGGGATAGATGGAAACAGGTAACAAGGCTCACCAGAACTCTCCGTCATCTGCGGCGTGGTTGAGTTTGGCCTTCTCCTGAGGCAGGACGTGGTCCCACTCCTTTGACCTGGAGACGATAAAATCATCTTATCCAATACTGTCATTATTTCAGTATCAGTATCATTCACTGAGATTTGTGGTGAGCCCATGGACATACTTATCACTCCAAGCACCGTTCCACTCCTTGTGACCCCAAGGGTTTCTGAGGCGCACCAGCTGCACCTGATTTCCACCCACATGGACCTACAAGCCGAGAGGATCATCTAAAGACTCCACAATGCTCAGAAGTGCAGTAGAGCGTCAACCCCCTACATGTATACAGCTTCAGCTTTGAGTCAAAGATGAACTTTTTTAGAAGAGTTCACAGCTCGGTGAATGTATGTTGATAACTACAATCAAAATGCATCCTACAATTATGACTACAATTGCCATGATTATAAGGATATGAACTGCATGTTTTGTCCAAATGACACAATTCTTATGTTTACTTTTCTAACCAGGAACTCCACCAAGTTTGAGGTTACCATCTAGAAACTCCATAAAGCCAGTGGTTAGGAAACAGCACTATTTGTTGTGTTCTGTGCAGCAGCCCAAGGGAGGTTCTTTGAGAACGTTCTGGCTGCCACTTTTGGGTCTACTGACAGGTGCTCTCTGCTTCTCCAACTTTTCCTCCCCCTAGACAGACATCTCTATTAACCTCTTGTAGTTTTCTAGGGGGAACCTTACAGTATGTGTGTTACTGAAGTGCAAGTGTATTTGAGCAAGTATGCACAGATTTAGTGTGACTGACCTCCTCGGCCCCTGTGATGGAGTAGGCATGTGTCTTGACCAGGAGCTCTTTGGTCTCAGCCTCTGTTTCTTTTGCACTGGCCTGTTCAGAAAGAAAACACACTGGAGTGTTCAGATTTTTAAAATGTATTATTGTTTTGGATTTTTTTTTTTTTTTCAGAACTGGGCTACCTACCCTTTACTTGTGTGTGTGTGTGTGTGTGTGTGTGTGTGTGTGTGTGTGTGTGTGTTTGTAAGAGAGAGAGAGAGAAAGAGATAGAGAGAGAGACCAACATTTTATTTTATAAATGCCATCAGACATTTTATTTGTGGTAGAAATTTGTCTTGGCTGCAAGCATGAGAACTGAATGCATGTTTGTGTGTGTGTGTGTGTGTGTGTGTGTGTGTATGTGTGTCTGTTGTGTTTGTTGTTATTAGGAATTGGAAAGCATCACTGTTTTCTAAAACATAAGTAAGTAAAGATGGATTAAAAATCAATATAAATATAATGTAAATATGAATCAAACATTATTATTAGTAGTAGTAGCAATATTAGTAGTATTACACTTTACTCACAAATATAGCTGTGCTTAGCAGAGAGCCTCGTTTAAGTGCTTTCTTCATGATATTGAACAGATTTGGCGGAGCTTTGCTGAGCTCATAGTATTCTGCGATGCCTCCAGTGAAGTCCTCAAAGCCTTCAGTGGCCCAGCCTCCTTTCAGAGCCTCATAGCTGCCATTCACCCTGAAGAGAAACCGTCTCAGTTGTCCTGCTTCGAACCTCCAGCATTTCCCAATACAACAATTTAATATTTCAGATAAGAATGAATGCAGGGTGACATCTCCTAATGCTCAGAGTCAATCTAAGTGTCTCAGAGTCAGGTAACTGTGGTGTAATTCTTACAATGGATTTTCAGTGAGTTTGCTGAAATGATTTTTTTTTGGCTGGTCACATAGTGTCTGTTCTGTGTAATGTGTAGCATGGGGCCCATTTCTGCTATTTGATTTGGAGAGAAAGGTCCTTCCTTGGCTGAGAGCCAAACCTGTTGCCAGAATCAACAATAAGGGCCCGGGCCTGCATCTATTATTCACAGATGATCCATGGGTCATACTGGGAGCCAGGAATGCCCTCTGTGCCCTCTTTCACCCCCACATTAGTTGCTTGTTCAGGCGCTGTTGAGGAGCATACTTAAATTGGCACTCAAAAGATGACAAGCCCGGGTAAGAGTGCCAGAAAGTGCTGTGGGCCTATTCCACATAGAATAGGTGCTCAGGCCATTTAAAAATGTTGGAGGAGGCAAGGCTCCAGGGAGTCCTCTCAACATTCGAGTGTATCTGTTCAGTCTGGTCAGTGGACTGAAGTGAAAATCCGAAAAAAAGATGCCTTCTGGACAAAAAGCCTTCCAGAACCAGCTGGTAAACTGGGCACCTGACTGGGCACAATGGCATTCCCTGGATCCCCATGGATCTGGGCTACCAAATATGAGAAACATGTCTGGACCCACGAACAGTGGTCTAAAATGGTTCCAGAAGAGTCAGACTGATGAAATTTGGACATACGCAGTTGGAAATACTCACTTAGCATAGGCCTTCTCCAGCAGCGCACTCCAGAACTCATTTGTGTCTGCTGAGTGAACAAACAACAGCTTCCCATTTCTGGTGGGCAGGAAGTCATCAATAACAACGTCCACCCACTGCCCGTACTGCCACAGCTGTGAGAGAGAGGTTTCATCAAACATAAGCAGCACCAGCATCCTCCTCCCTTCATTAATTCATTCCACTTTTTACAGACTCAGTCTAGGGGACACACTGCAGCTCTCCTTTGCTTTTCTGTTTATCCAGATGAATCATTTTCTGATCAACTGAAACCTGTTGTACCTTGATGCCACCTGTAGGTGAGGTAAAACTGACTTGGAAGACTAGTTCTGTCTTTATGTCGTAATAAGCAGCAATTGATTTTATTTAACTGTTCATTGGGAGAGGGTAGTGCACCCATAGAGAACGTGAAGGACGTCAGTTTCTGAGCACAGAAAGCCAACCTGGAAGTGAAAGATGCCAGCGTAGTTTTCCTTAAAGCTCTGCTTTGGGTTAATCACTCGTGCCAGGATGTCTGGGTCCAGAGTCAGAGAAGCGATGGCTGCCATCAGCCAGCAGTCACCTGCAGGGATGACTTGTAAGTCTGACATGATTTATACCTGCACACACAACTGTCTACAGTTTGCTATACTTACACAAAATCAACAAATGTGTTTCTTGTTTTCTTTCATTGTTTGTGTTAGGTCTGCTTCTGGGGTATGAGTGACCGCGTGTCATTTAATGAGGTGTCTAGCGCCACCTACTTTCTGCCTTGTCCTCAAACAGTCATCTGCCTTCTACTCAGCAGCGGTCATCTGGAGAGTCAGTCTGTCAGTTATTCAGCTCTTATAGCCTGGCCCACTGGGTGGTCCGGCAAAGCAGTTCTTTATACTGGAGACTTTTAGATCCTAATGTACGCCTGATGTCAGCCAATAAGCAGCAATTTGTGACAAAAATCCTGACCTAAGATATAGCTATGCAAGATACTGACCACATTTTAAGCATTCCAGCTTTAGGTGCAACGTGACACCACAACAAAACTATTAACAGCAGTAACAAACCCTTCAAAGCCAACCTCTCGCTGCAATAACATGGTGAAGTGGAAAGTGGTGTGTATTATTTAAGTGTGTTATTACCCCCTGTACGACGCCATGTTTCAAGCAAACCTTTACAAACTAATATTTGCAATATCCGGAGTAGTTGCTGCATCTCTGAACTTGGGATTTATGCAGATATACAGGTCTTGGTGGAAATGAGATCTCCAACTCACCTAATTCTCCTTGGTTAATGTCGGACTTTGTAGCTCCATGTACGATGAACTCAGGGTTCCGAACAATGTCCTTAAATGCAGACACACATTCAGTATTAACAGCAGTAGATTCCAAAGAATTTGGTATTAAAACAAATCCTAAGATGGATGTTAAATAATAATAATAATAATAGTAATAATCATCATCATCATCATCATCATAATCAGAATAAAATCATGTATAAAATACTTTGAAGTTATTCCAAACAAGTTGTTTTTATAAGAAATGAATACAACAAATACACTATAATAAATAGCAATAAAAATAAACTACAAAACTATAATAATTATTGTAAACAATATCATTTCAATTGTAACTCACTTTGGGCCGTTTCCATAGCACTCCCTTGGCCTTTTCCGAACCAGGTCCAAGCAGGTTGAAGCCCAAAGACTGGGCTGCAGCTGGAAACGTGCTATCTAAGAATAATTCTTTCTTACTCAAGCACTGGGACTTCAGTTTTTCGAAGTCTTGGTTGAGATACTGAACGACAACCTTGGTAGAACCCGCCATCTGTGAATTTCAGCGTAGCGTCTAAAACGGTTGAGTAGCCAAAATGTCTCAATCTTTGGGTTTCTTAAGCGAAGTCCAAGTGTCCACTTCTGCCGAGGATTTTAAACACTTTCACCCACAGACTGCTTTGAATAATTTGTTTGAACTCAAAGACAAATGTAGCCTAAGGTAAACACTGGTTTGGTTTTATTTGCATTGATAAACACCTTGGCTCATATCAGCCCAGCAGGCAGGACGATAAAACAGCCTAATTTGTAACTGTGTTTAGTTAATAAGCTTCAGTGGAAATATGTTTATTGCATTTTTGCAAAGGTTTTATACTCCCATTCTGCTTTTAGATTTGTATAAATAAATGAAGGAGCGACAAAAATACTAATTTTGTGTCCTTAACTTTTTGACCCTAGTATAATAACTTACATCTAGAAGTGAGTAAAACAAGAGGAGGACCTTCAGTGTGAAAACCTAATACTTTTTGGGAACTTTCTCACATTAAACAACATAATTAACCATTGGCAGTGGAGCCAGTCACCAGTCATGTTCTGATCGGTGATTGGCTCCAATGAGTGGAACTAGTTTTGTGGGGGTAAACGTCACCCTAGCTCTTCTGGAAGTCCGAGAGGTGAAACTGACTGTGAATACAATCAGTAGCCTGACCAGCAAGTTTCTGTCAGATGCCAAGACTCTTTACTGAAGTGTCACGCTAAAAATGCTACACAAGGTAAAATAAATGTCATGTTTACTACAAGCTTCAGATAAAACATGGAAGGAATTTTACAAGCTGGAAGTGTTCGTGTTTAATCTAGAGAGGCCAACACTGTTAAAGCAGTTCAGTGCTCACATACTACTCGAATCCCTTAGGGTGGCTAGCAGACATTATTGTGGAATTGTATTTTTTCCTCATTCTGGCTTACATTTACTCAAGTACATGAATTATTAATACTCAGTATTTTAATTCTTCTCTAATAAGAGGGGAATTTCAATCTTTAGTGAATGACTTTAATTCTCCATACATTTATTTTCAAGAAATATAAGCGTGGTTTACAAAGAGTTTATAACCAGTTAATTCATACGGGAATAATACATAACCTAATGAAGGCTTCACCGTGCTTTACTGAGTCTACGAATATTTACATACATCACTATAGAAATGTAATAGAATGTGTAATCAATTTTGTCTGGACTGTAAGAAAGTCCAAATGAGATCTACTCTTGATTGTTACACAGAAGGGGAAGTTATTGTTGATTTTCTCGTCACACAATGGCAAAGAGAAAATGTCCCACTTGAATACCCCTTCTTTTAGTACCACCTATTCAGGGGATACAACATCATAGCACAGTACATCCAGTTCAAACTAATAGTTCAATTTACTGTAAAACGTAGAAGTGGCGTGTGAGTTTGACTGGCTTGGCTGCGAAATGTGTTCAATGGTAGGCGAAACACTAACACTGATGCACAGCAAGGTCGTGTCACCATGTCTTCAGTTTCTATATGAGGTCCTTCAGCATTCCACTTTGGGCCCCTCCCCCCATCTTAACCATTGCTTTATATTTACAAAGTTCTAAAACTTCTGTCTAATATGCGGACCCATGTTCAGCACTGAAAGTGTGGACTAGAACCGGACCATGACAATTGCACTAATCAAACATATCAACCGACCACCAATCAAATATTTCAGCTAAATGTAATTAATTACAGTGTGTTTTGAAAGCAACTCAATTGAAAAGATGGCTTCCTGAGATACATAAGATAATCTGCCAATATCATGAATGCCAGTGTACAGATCTACCTGATCCAGAATGATCCGTGTAATGCCGTCTTCTGATATGGTGAGACAAAGAACTTCAGAAGTTTTTCCAGACACCATCATGCAGATGGTGCTCAGAAATGCAAGACAATTTAGAACGAACCTCTGGAGGGGAGAAAAAATTGGTGCCCCATTTTCCTATTTCTTTACATTTTGAACACAAAGTCTAATCCCAGTTTGTTGTGTGTGTGTATATGTGTGTGTGTGTGTGATTTATGTTTGAGTGGAAACACATAAGAATAGCTTTTCAAAGCTAAGAGGATAATAAAGCTATTTGTCAGCTTATTCTGTATTTTTAATTATTTTATAATGTTAAAAGAACATTGTCAAAACAATCTGTTTTTTTAATTAACATTTCAATAAGTGAAATTTAAATTTCAAACAATCTGGTTTTATTCATTTTAAACAATGCTCTGAACGCATCAGTTGAAAGCCAGACATTTACTACATTTAGTGCCTTAAGGTCTTATTAATTTATTAGCGCAATATTTTATTTTTGGTATTCATTTTCTGTATCTGTGTATTTATACCCTATGAAGTTATCTCCAGGGCTAATATAAGTCCTGAATGCTAGCCCTGTTTAAACTGAACGCTTCAAGTGGAATGATAAGGGTCAGTGATAGGTCAATGCAAATGAAAGTTAAATATTTTTGGATCTTATGTTGGTCATCACTAGCATTAGGCTGGCCCGACCAGACCGCTCCTCTCGTTTAGTTTTTCTCATTTCTCCGCTGAGGTCAAATGGGCTTGGTCAGTGGAGACATGTTTAGAGTCCAGAAGTTGCCTCTTTAGCTTAGAACAGCTAATGTGGCTAATAAACTCTGGAACCGTCACTCACATAGCCACACCATCAGCATCAGAACTTCTCTAAACCCACTCAGACAACTGGGCTCCAAGGAAAAGGGCTGTACTGTATGTATCCATGTTTTAACCGTGACACGGACCCTAAGTACGCCTGGCCCTCCTGTGTCGCCATGAACCATCGTGAGCTCGGCCAGTGCACCCTTGGTTCATTGGTTCAGAAGAAGCTCATGTAACTTTAGTTGCACTGCGACTGAGTGCAAGTCTCTGTCTATTGTCCTGCTATTTGCTGATTAAGCAAATTCAAGTACTTCCTGTGAGTTCGTCACCTCTGTTTACCAGCCAGAATCATGACAGGCTGCATGCATTATGTCACCAGTAGGGCTGTATTATAATTATCATGTAATATTAATAAGCAAGTAATGTAGCAATTATTATGACAGAAAGCGGACAGTACAAATGAAAAACAACAGAATTCAAAATATACCCTTCCAGAACAATAGATTGATTGCTCTGGAAGGGTATACACATCTTAGCCATATGTATGATACTGGAAATGAGCAGTTTCTTCATTACCTACAACTCAAAGCGGCCCTGAAACCTAAGCTCAGTCTATCTCACGACAATCTACAACCATCCCAATTAGCAGAAGAAATACTCAAAGTAACAAATCAGGAAAGAAATTCTCTCAAAATTATATAAAATAATATCTACAGCAAACCCAACAATTTCTATTCCAATCAAAGCATGGGAAAAAGATTTGTCGTTGACTTCTGACAATGAATTTTGGCTCCAGATCTGTAGGAACATCTGCACAATGACTAACAACACTAATCTTCAGCTTATACAATATAAGGTGATCCACAGAGTACACAATACCCAGCACAAAATGTACAAAATGGGATTCATAGAAAGTGATATTTGTTCACATAGTACTCTAAACACTGCAGATGACTATTTCCACTCCGTCTGGCCGTGTCCTCCAACTCAACACTTCTGGCAAAAAGTCATCAACACAGTCTCTTTTATTATGGATTGTAGCTTTCCACCATCCCCATGCCCCTGTCTGCTTGGTGACCACTCAACAATAAATTTCCCAAATTTCGGACATCTACTCGTTGCCAAAAAACAATCCTGCTACACGGGAAAACCAGAAACACACAAAACATTATGCAGTGGTCAAACCTCCTCAGAGAACACATATTAATGGAAAAAATAACATTACAGCATCCATTTGCATATTTCCAAGACGTCTGGGGTCCTTTTATCACCCCTGTGAACCAACTCCCAACAAACACATACAATACATTACATTCCAACGTAAAACTTACAATTAACCATCTTTATTAATCCCCAACATTCCCACGCATCACCTATTTTATCTGATACAAATATACATACATCCTATTTCTGTTTATTTGTCTGTCTGTCTGTCCATTTGTGTATTCGTGTCCTAAGTCCTGTCAAGTTATGTCATTTTCTCTCTTCCTTTAAGTTTAATTGTATTTCTCTGTACTGTAATTTTATTTTTTTATTGTTTTGGATTTTGTCTTGTGTTGTCATGGGTACATGGGTGGGTGAGGTACAGCTTCACTAAAGTTTGGTAACTGTGACTATCATTAAAAATAAAGTTGTCCTCCAAAGAGGGGGGGTGTTGGCGGGGGGAAAAAAAAAGAAGAATTAAAACTATACCAACAGTAGAGTATAAAAAGTGTACTATACAAACAATCTGGAAATATAAATGTGGCCCGGAGGTCACAGTCACCTGTACTTAGAGGCGGGAGGTGTGAAATTAGCCAATCCAAGAATGTTATTTATTTCTCCTTGCTGCTGATTGGCTGCTGCCCTGTGACGCTGTTAAAAATGAAATTAAAGTGTCTGGGAGCATATTTAGGGGCATATTTAGGGTTTACACTATAAAAACAGGCATTTTTAGGCTTTTTTTTCACCACGTCACATATTCGCGTTTTTTCACTATACGCGGGTGCTCTTGGAATGTAACTGCTTTAGAATGACAGACCTTACACCACAAATGCAGTTATTTATGTAATCCTATTTAATCAGCGTAGCAAAACTATAGAGTGCAGTTTTGGGCCGGGTCTCGAGCCTGGAGGTGGTCTATTTCTTAGAGAACACCCTCAGCACAAAACTGCCCACCTGGTTTGGTTCACAGGTGGAGGGAATGGTGACGTACTCTCTGAGCGGCAGCGTGAGGCGCTTGCACACTTTTCGGGTGTTTAGCCACAGGGCTCAGGCTTTTCAGGCCACTGAGGCCCAGGGAGACATCAGTGCAGCCTTTACACTGCAATGCATACACGCACACACGCACACACTGGCATACACCCGTTTAGTTTTCATGATCAAGCCTTTTAGGGGCCCTACCATGCCACATCCTGCTGTATGAACTATAACGTTGTTCCATTCTTGTCAAAACCTGGTAAGAAACTGGGGAAAAAAACCTGATGCTAATTTCTCTGTGGGATTCCAACAGTACTTTAGCGCAGCGCTAACAACATTTTACATCGGTAAGCGACGTTTGGTTGTTCTAGATTTAACACAAACATCTTTTTGTTTAGCAGCTTGCTTTCCATATACGGACTGTATGGGCTGCAGTGGGAACAGCTTACATACGATACCAAGCTCTTTTCATGTCTATCTGACATATCTGATGGCCTAGGCCATAAATGTGGCGTCCAAATGTTTACAGTTGCTGACATCGAAATTCCAGCCAACGCATTAAAATAAATTCCTTGACTGCTTGACCTTGTACTCTTGACCTTTTTATTGGAACAGCTTGGTTTTTGGTAGACAGCAATATTAAAGTCGTACTCGGTCAGGTTATTTAGCAGCTTTCGTTTATTTACATTATTACTTGGTTTGTGCATATTGTTTTGTCTACCGTTACTTTTTATTTATTTTGTACTATTACTGTTGTATTATTATTATTAGAGCCTAGTAATTAAATTACATTTTCACCAAAGGAATAAACAAGGAAACTAAGTGTGAAAATGTCTGTGCACCCCCTTATAAAAGCATGCTACAAATATCAACAACGTGTAGTTTTTGTAAATTGTTTTTTGCACCCACTAAAGGTCCACTTTGATTACAGTCTATAGATTCTGCACGACGTATCATACCTCCCTCCACCCTCACCAATGGTGGACCACTCTTGGCACAGCAACGGCACTGACAAGTTAGTGTGTGAGGTTCTGGTTATGAGTGTATGAGTCACAGGAGCATTGCTTGGATTGGCTACTTGAGAATGGTCTACCACCCAAAGATACCCAGCCAGGAGTGGCACACTGACTGTGCATCAACATGTGGGCTTCACTCTCCAACTGTACACCAGTGTGGGTGCAGCTACATGGGAGGGGCTCCTAATGAAGTACCTGGATGATTCAGTTGCATTCAAACTGGTGAAGATTCCAGTCTCATGTCTCATCTGTAGTCAGGTTGCAAATCCTCCACCACTGAGTACCGCCATCCTGAAAAAAAGAGAGAGAGAGAGGAGCGGGGGGGGGACAGAAAGAGAGAGGGGGAGAGATAGAGAGGGGGAGAGAGAAAGAAAGTGAAAGACAGAGAGGGCGAGAGAGAGAAAGAGGAGAGGAGAGAGAGATAAAGAGGGAGAGAGAGAGAGTGAAAGACAGAGGGCTAGAGAGAGAGAGAGAGAGAAAGAGGGGAGGAGAGAGAAATAAAGAGGGAGAGAGAGAGAGAGTGAAAGACAGAGGACGAGAGAGAGAGAGGGATAGAGAAAGAGGAGAGGAGAGAGATAAAGAGGGAGAGAGAGAGAGAGAGTGAAAGAAAGAGGACGAGAGAGAGAGAGATAGAGAAAAAGAAGCGGGGAGAGATAGAGAGAGAGAGGGAGAGAGAGAGCGAACGAAAGAAAAAGAG
>JBBPCX010030556.1:0-14822 GCA_037974365.1 Hydrocynus forskahlii | reverse complement strand
ACCTGAACCTGATCCAAACCCGACCCAAACCTTAACGTACTCAGTATGCCAAAGATGAGACCGTTTGACTGCACTAAAATAGTATTTTTCCACCAAAAGCAAAACATCAAGAAATAAGGCGTGGCTCAAGACTTTTGCTGTACCTAATTATATTTAAACAATATGGTGACTAAATCAGTGGAAAATGATCAGTTGACCTTGAATCTGTGTAAAAATGTAACCAATAGAAATTATCAAAAAATCATTTTACATTCACTTTCATGTCTTCTCCTACGAAGTTCATATTTTGTTCAGACAGTGATGATATGAAGACAAAAGTCCACTTCTGTGTCACTGGTTATATTTATGTTATTTGATCAACAGTCTTGGCCACACCCACTTCACAAGGTGATAAACACTCCAGACATTGTGTGAAGAAAGCATTAAAATCCAGAATGATGCTGTAAAAGTCTGGTTACATCTACTTGCTCTAACAGGTTAATCGATGGGGCGAGAGATTACACCCAAAACGACAGATCTGACGCTCAGCGCTTTTCATTTTTAAACATCTGATCAGCAGCGTAACGATTGGCGCCCCTGCGGCCACGGACACGACAAAACAGTATAATGATGCTGGAGGTTCCATTGATTTTTACTCCCATACGAACTGGATGAGACCAAGCAGCTGAACCGGTAGAGAGAGAGAGTGAGAGAGAGAGAGAGAGAGAGAGAGAGAGAGAGAAAGTGAGAGACAGAGAAAGGTTTACAGAATATATACTGCGAAAAGCCTGTGCCTGGTTGTTACTGAGACTCTCACAGCAGTCTGTACTTATTTTTTCAACGTCAGATTTCTCTCCTTTTGCAGTCCGACACACAATTAACACCGGTGGACTGATTTCTCAGCTTCTGTTTAACAGCATTAACAGCAGTGATGTGTGATCAGACAGCGGTGTAGTGAACTCTACAGGCCCAGGGGTCGGTAGTAGCCTAGCGGGTAAAACACTAGCCTGTGACTCCGATCACCACAGAGTTGCAGGCTCAAAGCCCCACTTTGTACCATTGTGTCTGTGAGCAAGACACTTAACCTTCTAGAGGTGTCCCTGTAACTAATGATTGTAAGTCTTTCTGGATAAAGGTATCTGTCAAATGCTACTTTACCTCTATTATCCAAAATCCAGTGTGAGAAATGAAATTAGACAGTGGTGTGGAGAACTCTACAGACACAATCCAGAAACCGGTGCGAGAAGTGAGATTAGATGTGTGGAACAGGTGACTGTGTCTGTTCTCAGAGCGACTCCACAATTTGGATCACTCTGAATGAAAGCCTGTTAATGTAATGCTAACCAAAGTCTACCCACTTTCATTCATTTCCTCCATAAAAGTTTTTGTTCAACAGTTACTTAAGCCATTAAATGCAGAATCAGTTAACAGAACAAAACCCTCCAGCCACAGACGAGGCCGAGAGCAAAGACGGGTTTGATCAGAGAACACAGATCAACAGAGCCTGAGCTCAAATGCAATACAGACAGATTAAACACTAATAAACTGACCCATCAATACTGTTCAGCTCTCTCTCTCTCTCTCTGTGCTTCCCTGACCTCAACTTCCAAGAGGAAAACCAGGTGAAAAAAGGTCCACTTTTCATTGGTTCCATCACAGCTGAGCAACACACAGCCTTAAATGTGTTTGAACGTGTGTGTGTGTGTGGTAGAGAAATATATGTGATAAGAATATATGTGTAATATATATTTTACAATCTATATGTAGTAAAAAAATAATGTAAAATATGTAAATAATAAAGTAAAGTGGCCCCTTATAGCCACACGTGAACACACCACAGTGTGACATTTTTTTCTCTGCATTTAACCCTTTCACCAAGTGAAGCAGGGGGCTGCCACCAATGAGGGGTGCCAGGGAGCAACGTGTGGGGACGATACCTTGCTCAAGGGAACCGCAGTGATGACACTAGCAGGGTTGGGATTCAAACCCATGACCCTCTGATCACAGGGGCAAAGCCCGAACCACCCAGCTGCCCCAGTATCTACACAGTGTCCATATGTTCATGTGTACAAACACAAAACTTTTATGAACACCTCACAAAGTCAGTAGTAGCTGGTTCTGATATTCTAGGTTACCTGAACTCATATATTCACACAGACGATGTGCTACTTTATTATAAATGTTTAATCCCCAGTAGAAATGATAATTATGTTTGATTTTAATTACACACATTAATGGACGCTGCAGGTTCAACATCCAGCTGATTGTGAAAAAGGGGCCAACTCCCAGACTGCAGTTCTACAGAAACACCTGCACGCTTTAAACTTAGGAGAACAGTATCAGAGACCCCAGCCTGCGAACAGAGAGGAGCAGTGATTTCATGCCAGATCCCACTTGCAGACACACGTGGGCAATAAATGACCACAGCGCAATTTACACCTCCGTTACTCAATCGCAATTAAAGCTGCGTGTCACAAACCCGACGGCTAAAACTGATGGTCACATAAATCCATTATCTGTTATAATAAGACTGAAACCTGGTTTTCAAAGAACAGCAGGGAGGCGTTGGGGAATCTCTTTCTTTTTTTTTTTTATCATTATTATCTATATCTGGGTGAAAACAAAGAACAGCAGAAGCCTGCTGTTGTTTACTCTTTAGAAGAAAAAACTCATTCAAAATGTGCTTTCTGAGAAGTCAACAGATGTTTTCAAACCCAGCAGCATGTTTAGTATTGTAGTACTGTGCAAAAGTCTTGAGCCATCCCTCATTTCTGAAACAGTCTTATCTTCAGTGAAAGAAATGGGAAGAAATGTTTTACGGTGACAGGCTGCAAAGTGACTAAAGACACACGGAGCCTAGATAAAGAGTTCCAGCCACTCAGCATTCAGCACCACCAGTATACTGATCACCGCCTGATCATCTGGAATCATCTGCTCCCGTTTCTTCACTGGTTCAGGACTTCAGTTAGATGCTCTTTGTTCTGCTTGAATGATTCAAACGTAGGTCACTGTGAGGCTTAACAAACAGAAACATTCCTCTGAAACTGGTCAGGTTCAGGAATTGGACTGGAGATGAGACTTTGAAAGTCCCTCAGAGCCCGGACATGTCTCGGCTGATCAACCACAGTGGAAAAGTGTGATTCTTTTGCTGAACTGAAATTATTGAGGTGAGATCACATTGTTATTTTTTTGCTGCTCAACAGAGACGGTGCTTTTAAAGCCCTCCAGTAATGAACCCAAAGTTAGGTTAGGTAAACCCACTGGAGATGTTCCTCGTGTGTCAGCTCATGTTCTTCACAGGAGGACAGAATGCATCCTGAGAAGTGCAGTCTCCTGCATCCGGCCATTCACAGGAAGAATGCTATTTAGAGGTATGGCTGCTTAGAAGGGGGCTATTCCTCCTGAATGAAGAGGGTCCGTCTGGAACCAGGCCAGTCCGATTCCTCCCCCACTCACCATCCCTGGAGAGACTGAGACGCTGTCTTTATCCAGGAGAGGCAAGAAGCAAGGGAGAGAGATGAAAATTTCTCGCTTTGCTTTTGTATGAGAAGTGTGTGTGCGTGTGTGTGTGTATGTGTGTGTGTGTGTGCGAGAAGAAGAATAATCACTCCGGATGACCTGCTAACGCTACTATTTTTAAGCGCCTGCAGAAACATCAAGACAGCCCAAGAGAGAGCAGCTGATTAATGAATAGCATAGTGAAAGAGAGCACAACACACACACACACACACACACACACACACACACACCTACTCCACACACCCCCGCACGCATTCCTCGCTCACTTTCGAATCTAATTTTGCTAGCTTTTGACCTGAGGCTTTCTGATATGGCTAACATGTAGAGGCCTGCGTTTAGCAGGTCTGAGATGAGCTGACTGCGAGTTTCTTGGTCAGCGTTCGGCCACCTCAGGGCTTGGAGACGGCCAGAGTGTGGGAAGCATTTATACTGCTGTCCCCAGATACCTCTCCAGCTCATTTTCTTCGGATTTGTGCTTTAGCTTATTGATGTAGGAGACAGATAATGTCGAACAGCTACATTTCTGCAATGCTAAGGGTCCTCATATGCGCTGCTTCCCTGCTTCCCTGCGGTCTCAATTGAGCCTTCGTGAAAAATCCACCCGTTCAACCCTGTCACAATTAGCACTTGAAATGATCGCTCAAGAGATGGGTGCCAAACTGGTGAAATATGGATAATCTCTGTAGCTGCATCACTTTGTGATACAGGAACTGCTCTGTTTTGGACCACAAGACCCTTCATAGGATTGTGAGGAGAGTTGTGAGATAAATTACTATCCTCAACATCCATGTAAACACTGAGAGACTTATGGAACTTCACTGAAGGTCCATAGTGAATAAACTGGCTTTACTTGTGATGAAGATGTCTGGTTCCACTCACCACGGTTGCAAAGAAATTGGTAATTTTCTTAAGAAATGTTTTGTTGTTCCTCATATCCAGCTCTCATAAATTGCAGCTTCTACCAAACACCTGTTCTGTGAGCTGCATGCAGGAGCACGAGCCAGCGGGAGCAGTCACGAACACCCACCCACCTCTCTCTCTCTCTCTCTCTCTCTCTCTCTCTCTCTCTCTCTCTCTCTTTCTCATACATACACACACACACACACGGAAGCTGGCAGTCAGCCATGTAGGTGTAGGTGATGTTGGACTGACTTTACCTTATGTTTGTGTTCCTCTCTCCTCTCCCTGCAACTTTTCCATTAGACAGTCATGTGCAAAAGTTTGTCCTCCTCAGGGAACACACTTCCGTACATTTTACTGCACAAACACTATTTGCTGAAATGAATGCATTGAGAAAAAAAGAATGTCCCGGGTGGCCAGGGTCCTCTTTGTTGTTTTGTGCTGTGACTGTGTGGGTTTCTGCTCTGGTTTCATTCCACGGCCCAAAGACATCAGGTGGACTGGAGATGCTAAACTGTCCCTGGTGATGTGACTGTGCGTGTCTTTGTGTGAGCCCTGCGATGGACTGGTTAACTCCCCCTCCCCTAGTTAGACATAAGCAGTTTAGATAATGGATGGATTTGATTGCTTATATTATGACATGTTACACTAAATAAACAATTATGCAAACAATTATCACATGTATTATGTGTGTTCTTCTTACAGACTGTGCACTTCTTTACACTGAAAATCAATAGAACACATCACATAAGCCTGAATAAATGAGAATAGAAGCATAAAAAGTATAATGTAGTACATTATCATTATTCTTAGTGACATTTAACCTGGTTTTAAAGAGGCCCAATCACAGAAAAATGACTTTTCTTTATGAAAACTGCATGCTAAGGGATGTTTAATGCATTTTAGATATTAATATAAAGCTGCATGCAAATACTAACCCACAGTTATTAATAATGTATTAATAATAAGGTGAGTAATGATTATGTGGGGTTTCACAGTGGGCGTCCAAGTGTCCAAGGGGGGTTTTCTGTAAAATGCTGATAAAATATATTTTGTAAAGGCTTCACTGGCTGCACCTCTCAGGGTCTTTAACACTCAGGTGTATTTGGAGCAGGTACCACCCACCTACACATACACACATGGAGGTGTGTGTTGCTCTGGGCTGTGTGTGTGTGTGTGTGTGGGCCAGCTGTCTCTGATCGTGACTAACCCCCCCATTACCTCCAGATGGCTCCACTCTGTTTGGCGGTGTGTTCACCTGTCAGAGCACACATGCAATATTCATGAATCAAAACAGCAGGTGAATGGAGTGTTTGGATGTGTGTGTGTGTGTGTGTGTGTGTGTGTGTGTGTGTGTGTGCGCACTGACAGAATGACAGCATTTGCCTCAACAGCAATGTGAGCTAATTCTGACATCATCCTGGTGTCGTGACACATAGTAACCTTTCTGCAATGCATGCACACACCGACACACACACACACACACACACACTCGTTCACTTTCTGTCTAGGAGGCTTCTTGAATAATGAATAGAAGTCAGAACACTCCACAAGCACGAACACAATCATAAACATGTGCACACGCACACACGCGCGCACACACACACACACACACACACATATGTCCACATATGCACACCCTCACACCGGCACACAAACTTCACACACAGTTCCTTTGAGTGCTCCTTCAGCTCTTTTCTGGTCTATAAAGAATTTAGTCATTGTGTTTATGTTCTGATGTGTTTTAAAGTGATAGTTCAGTCCAACCCCCCCATATATTTTTTGTTTTTCATATCTGTTTTTCAGGGTTTGGGTAAGGCCTCTTAATTCCAGCGAATGACAAGTACCAAGACAATTTGGACAACACCATGCTTCCAACTTTGTGGACCCAGTTTGGGGAAGAACCTTTTCTATTACAGCATGACTGTTCCTCAGTGCACAAAGCAGCTCCATAAAGACATGGCTGGATGAGTTCAGTGTGGAAGAACTTGACTGGTAGACAGAGCCCTGACCTCAACCCCATCCAACACCTTTGGGATGAACTGGAACCGAGATTTCTCGTCCAACATCAGTGCCCGACCTCAAAATGGAGGGCAGGGTGTGAACTCCATATTAAAGTCTGTGTATTTGAATGCAGTGTCATTAAAGTTCAGGGTTGCTGTAATGGTCTGCCGCCCCAATACTTTTATCCATATAGTGTAGAAATTATCTCATAAAATCACTACTCATTTTAAAAGTTGTTCCTGCAAACATCCAATATGAGCTCCTGCTGGTGTGGGTTCATGGTGACTATGGTGTTTGAAACTTCAGGGTGGTACATGTGCTCCGCCTGAGTAAACAAGTGAATTCCAAAGCCACTTCCACGCACTGTTAATTCTGTTATGTCACCTGGTAGACGCCTGTGCTGGAAGACGCTGAGTGATTAGATGATTGTGCCACTCAGGAGAACCTTTTGTGTTTTCTGACACCATATAAAAACCCTCACCTGTAGACAAAGACCAAAGTAATTAGCGTCGTTAAGCAGTAACAACGCTGAATTTTGTCCACGAGAGGAAAAGTCAGCAAAGCACTCGAGAGTGTGTGTTCTGTGTGGTGAGAGTGCGTGTGAGTGGTGAGAGCGTGTTCCAGAGCGGTGACAGGGCAACAAGAGTAATTGCAGTTGGATGTTTGGGTCAGGCAGGGAGCGACAGGAAAAACGCCTCTCTCTTAAAACCCAATTATCCTCCACACCACACCACACACAGACCCACACACAAACAGACACACACTTCGGCATCCCAAAGAATGCAATAGTTGTAACCCACGCCCCATCAGCCTCAGAGAAGTCATGCTAGCATTAGCATTCACTGTGCATATTGTTACAGTGGGACTCGTTGTGTTAAACACACTTAAGACATTTCAGACTCGTTTGCTGCATCGATCTGTGTGAGTGTGTGGCCCCCTTATGCCTGAGGAGCTGTCTAATGTGTGGCCTGCTGAGAAAAAGGTTTTTCTCCCTCCTCCATTAAACATGGACCTCAGGAAACCCCCTGACCCATGCCTAATCTCTCTCTCTTTCTCTCTCTCTCTCTCTCTCTTACTCGCTCTTTCTCCTTCCCTCTCCATTCTTCTCCCCGGAGTAATGACTCATCCTGATGGTGACGGGAAACCTCTCGGACTCTCGGCTCTGAGATAATGGCAATCGCTCACCTTCAGCAAAAACTGTTCCACCCTGGGCCTATCTCTTCTCCCTCGGAAAGGCCACTCGTTCTCTGCCTCTTGCTTGCTCTCCATCCCTCTTTTCTTCTCTCTGACCAGTCTGTAATTCATTTCCCTTCCACACACAATACTACGCTAAATAATGTGATTTAAAATTAGCACTTAGTCTCTTTCTACACACCCCCTAGCAACCATTCTGCCCAAAATGAGCTCAGATATTCAAAATTAATATAATCATATAAAATGTTTATTTCCATTACTCTGTTATTGGACTAATAAGGACACTGTTGGGGGTCTGTCTGTGAAATCGTGTTGAGCTGCTAAAGAGCAATGAGGAGTAAAAGATGTTAATTGCACTAACTTGCGGTTAGCACACTCACCACTCAGAAACACTCTCATGCGGTTCACCAAATTTCCCCTTACGGAAGAATTCAGCTTGCTGCTACTGAGTGATGCTAATTACTTTGGTTGCTATATTAACTGTAATGGTTGCTCTGGTGTTAACTATAACGTATGACCTCTAAGGGTTAAGGAAACTTATGCTGCCACTAATAAAACAGGATTTTATTGATGATTGATTACCTAGTTCAGGTGGCAGTCCAAGAATTTTGACTTCAAAGAATGGAAATTTTGATACAGTAATGATGTCCATCCATCAACAACTGTTCAATAAGGCATTTTATAGAGCGAAACACGCCTGTAGGAAAACACTGAACACACACACACACACACACACACACACAAACCCATGCAAACTTATTGAGTCATATTCAGGCCCCACTGGAAAACCTTTTATTCTCCTTCATCAGGATCCCTCAATCATCTGTGAGAGACCTGACTCCAGAGGCCCGGGGGGTTCTGGAGAGAGAGGGAGGAGAAACGAGGTGGGGGGTTGTGGATGAGAAGGGCCACAGATGAGTGTTGGATTGTACATTATGGATGACTTCATTTAGTTTTTATTAAATGTGTGCATCCCTGGGCAATAACCAACCCCCCCTTATGACACGCAGAAGAAACAGAACAGGAGAAAAGGGGGAGAGTGGCGAAAGAGATCAATTCCAGGAACAGGAGAACCTGACAATTCCACACTGAGTTCCAAACCAACTGGGAAGATGGTAGAATATAAATCAATGTATAAGATATGGTGGGGAGGGGGGGGGTAGTGTTAGTATGGGGGTACAGTTGGTACAGTTCTCCTAACTACCATCCGTGGCTGTAGATTTCACTTAACTGTGCTACATATCTAAATTATTCATACTCAGCATTGTTGCACATTGCATAGTGTATTTTCATATTGAGTTTTTTTTTCAACAGATGTTTATTTAGATTTTATTTAAACTTTTAAAAATAATATTATTTTTATGTAGACGTTCTTGTATTTTTAATGTAGTCTTGGGGAACAGTCCAGTCCCTGAACCTTTGTTAAGACACACTGGGACCTACATTGAATGAATCATTAAAACTGAAAAAAGCATATCTAAGTCTTGAACCAGTGAACTTATTGCAGGGGTTACTTCCCAAGAGCACCCATGTATAGTGAAAAACCGCAACGTTGTGATGTGCAGTGCTAAAATGTAGAATTTTAGCACTGCTGGAGATGTTAAAAGATGTTACCCCTGTATAAACTGTACTGTAATTCATGCACGGGCGTTTTATTTAGTATGTGCTTTCGTTTTCTTTGGTATAAGCAGGTAAATACAGTAATAAATTAATTTAATTTACAGTAATAAAATACAGGGCTTTAAGAAAAAGAAAATAAAAAACACTTGAGACGCTCCACGGGGGAAATTCTGGACTGCAGCGTAACAGGGCAGCAGCCAATCAGCAGCAAAGAGAATTAAATAACGTTCTCAGATTGGCTACTTTCAAACCTCCCACCTCTGAGTGCAGGCGACTGGAACGTCTGGGCCTCGTACACCACAGCCCCTTGTCCTCGTGCTGGTTGTTTATGTTTGGGCGCAGCACTGAGCAGCGGAGTTTCATTCTGTTTAGGTGTCTGACTGCCTTTCTAACCACCGGCCAAACATAAACAACCAACACGAGGACGAGGGGGCTTGGGGATGAGGCCCAGACATTACAAAAGCCAAAAAAAGGGAGGATATCTTCAGTTTCCATGTTAGTGCAGGGGTTTCCACAAACAATTATTAGTTCGGTTCTCAGAAAAAAATCTGTGATAGACTGAAGCCACGACTGCTGAACCGCGTAATGTTATAAATACTGTACATTAATTTATAACATTAGCCAACTTCTCAGTAAGTGTAACAAACAAGATAAAACGTGAATGCCCTGTAATGGCAAGTAGCTTTGGTTTTATATTTGATTAGCTTACATTACTGTTCAAGCTGAGATTCAGAGATATTTGAACTGCAGCTCCTTATTTGTTTAAAATGTATGCAAACCAAATGTTCTAGCACTTTAGCCCACATAGTTCACTTTAAAACTAAAAGTGCATCATACAGTACTTTTGAATTAATTATTTAATTTAGTGTATAACAATGCGATTAATAGCGATTAAAAATTGTACTCGTTGTGTATATATATATATATATATATATAAATTTATCTGAATATACAAACAACAAGGAGACAATTGCATACAGAATTATTTATAGCATAAATATTATATATAAATATTATGTATATACACACACACACACACGCGCACACACACACACACACACACACACACACACACACACAAACACAACTGAGTGGGCATTCAGATCAATCTGTGGACACTAGAGCTGCTTAGAAGTGTTAAGGTTTGAGTATTAACATACAAAAACACCTGAGTTTCAGAGCTTCTGCTGCACACATACTAGGGCATTAATGGCGCCAGATTTTTTCAAGTTGATTTATGCGTCAACATAGTCGAAGTTGAGTCGACTAGTCGTTTGATGACGTCACACAGACGCAGTGGAGGAACACAGGTGTCCAACACGGAGCTACTTTTATTAAAGTTCTCTGTAACATCAACAGTCAACATGACAATTAAACTGAACAAAATAAAGGCTGAAACCTTGAATGTTCTGGTAAATTTAAGTGTACAACAGAAAGTGGGAACAGTTTAAGCCGCGGCTCCACTCTGGACTGGACAACTCTCTGCAGTGCTAGCATTAGCCATGTTAGCTAGCCGTGCCGTTCCAGATGCCGCACTGATCGCCGGTACTGTTATTGTACTTTAACACCTTCTTGCAGGTTGTGCAGGTCACCGTGCTGTTTGTGTGTCTAGAGTGAAGGATCTCCACACACATGATGTATCTCCTCTGCTACCGTGTCTCTCGTCTTGTTGTGGTTTTGTGTTTATATTCCATTCGTGCCAACAGTACCGCCCTTTTTATGAGGGGACTATTATAATTGGTTAAGTCACAGAACGTGTGTCAGCGTCCGCCAATCAAAGGCAGAGATTGCATTCTGTACACAAGCGCGCACACAGAGAGGAAAAAACCACACGACTAGTCGACTTTTGTGTTAATGCCCTAACACATACACATGCACACACATGCACATGCTAACACAAGCACGCACATCCCTCCTGATGAGAAACATTCATCAAAATGTGAGGTCAAATCGAAAGCAAACCAGATGAATTAGTCTGTTAGTCTTGAGGTTATGTGGTGCTATTAATCTTTAACATGCCTGTGTCCACCCACACACACACTTAAATGCTCATTCTTAATTAGCCACACACCTACGTATGCATGCATACACATTAACAACATAGCAGAACATAAATGCATTTTTTGGAAGGAACATACACCACAGACACACATTTATTTATTTATTCATTTATGTAGTTTTGTATGTTTCCTCAGTTTTCTCCCTGATTTAGTCACACCCAGTTCCATCTGCTAGCTAGGGCTCACCTAAACACACAATTCTGCCAACACTGAGGGTCCACATCTTTTTGAATGTCTGCTAATGTAAAGTAACTGTACAGCAGAGCTGCACAATATGGACAAACTGCCAACACTGTGATTTTACTGCCACACATTGCGATTTCAATACCATTCAATATGTTAAAGGACTCATATCATCACGTTTATGGCATAAAGCTGTTTCAAATAGTACATTTACTCCCAGCATCCATACAGTCCACATATCCAGAATAAGCAACAAAAACAGTCTGATTTTAACTCATAGTTTTGTGATGTCACAAAACCAACACATTTAAATATGTCTCCTTATTCTGACTACCGTAGTTTAGCTCCGCCCATTCACCTATCCTCCAACACCTTTAATGGTTATAAATGAGATTTGTTAGACTACATGAAGACCTCAGTTCATCAGAACACCCAGTAGTTCACCTGGAGCTGTGATTGGTCACCCTGTCAGAAACACTGTGATTGGTTGGAAGATCATTTGTTCATTGAAGCCTTCTGCGAACTCAGTATTGCAGAGACAGAGATCATGATAACAATTAGCAGATGAGCTTTATACACACACACAGATACAGATCCAGGTACAGGATCACTGCATTTCATACACACACACACACACACGTATATGCACACACAAATACACACATGCTACACAGACCTGGGCAAAACCCAGGGGAAGATTTTGCTGCTCACAAACAGCCTTTTCTTTGTCTCGTCAGAAATAAATCATCTTCTTATCTGGAGATTATTGAAGTCTGAAAAGAAAAAATCGACTTAAAAAATTCTTCTGCTGTTCTCATCAGCTTCTCAGTGTCTTCTCTTTAACAACCTTATGGATCTCAAAACTGTCTGACCTTATTAGTCGAGACTTGAATTTGATCACTAAGACACATTTCAGATGTTGTACAGACTCATTTATAAGAAACCAAGTTTTCTTTTAGATCTTCTGGTTTATTTGAAGATCTGATTATCTGAGACGAATAAAGATCAGAGCAGTGAGAGAAAAGAAATTTCATTTTAAGATCTTAAATTGAAATTGGGCTGACATTAGAGGAAGCTCTTTCTCAGGATCTGAATTTAAGAAGTAGGAGAAAAATGGTCAGAATCTCATACTGATGTTAAACTAAGCTCAGTTCTGTTTAGGAGAAACTGGCTGGACAGAAAAGAGCCTTATTTTAAATTTTCCTCTCCTCTGGGATTGTATCTATTGATTTATCAGTAT
This sequence comes from Hydrocynus forskahlii, assembly GCA_037974365.1. NCBI lineage: Eukaryota > Metazoa > Chordata > Actinopteri > Characiformes > Alestidae > Hydrocynus > Hydrocynus forskahlii. The sequence goes on along the minus strand of JBBPCX010030556.1, from coordinate 2,123 downwards.
CATTCTCTGTCAGACCCGCCCATTTCCCCATACAACCCGAGGCCCATTAACACGGCCCTCATGCTCTGCAGGTTCTATTAGAGGTAGCAGACGTTTTAATGCCCATGTTTTCTTAGAGCCTCCTAATGACCAGCGCAAAGCATAAATAATATTAACTGCCACAGTCGAGCCAGGTGGAGGGCGGAGGATTCCTGCGCTCTTTAAAGAGTCAGGCTCTTAAGGTGCTCTTGATGGGACATAAAACCCCTAATATCAGTGCAGGGCTCCGAAGGAAGCCACTTAAACGTGAAAAATCTGTTGCCTCCTAAAGATTTAAAAAGGTGGGGTTATTAACTGGTCAGAATTTATTTTTCTGAGAGAAAAGTTTTCACATAAACATCTAGTGACTCACATCAGTGACCACAGAATTGTGGGTTTGATTATACAGTCTTATACACGTGCTGGCCACTTTATTAGAAACCCTATGTTTTAAATAAAGTGTCCAGTGAGAGGAAGCACAAGGTCAGCGTTTCCAAAAAAGTGCCCAGTGAGTGGGAGCACAAGGTGTTTCCGATAAAGTGGCTAGTGAGTTGGAGCACAGCGTCAGTGTTTCCGATAAAGTGGCCGATGAGAGGACGTACAAGGTAGGTGGGAGGAAGCACAACATAGATGTTTCAATACGGTGAACATGCGCTTTTTGTTTTTCATGCATGACACACACACACACACACACACACACACACACACACACATCTATGCTGCAAACAGAAATGTAAACAGGGTTTCAAGCAAGTTCCATTCTTGAGCAATTAATCCGAAAGCGTATTCTGAAGTTTAGTTCTTGCTAAATTACTGACTAAAAATGTCAATTTGCACCACAAATTAGGTACAAGATGTTTCCATTTAGGTTCTGAAAAAGGCAGGAAATTAAGTTTTTACTTAATGAGGATGCAAATTGCCTTAAGGAAAACTTAAGTGTTTTTTAACTAATTAACACGCCTTAGAATATGGAACACATTACAGATTCGTTCAACTCTGATTAGCTTTTAAATAACAAACTCAAAGAAGCTCAACACCACCTAAAGCCTATAAGAATGAAATACTACGCATTAATATCTTAATAGCCCTCCAGTATGTGTTGTTTAAAAGTGTTCCCCAGACATCAAATAAACAAACAGGACTCACTGCTTCCCTCTACAGGTGCTTTCCTAGCACTCCGTTTCTGCTGTCTTTCATTTGCCTTTATAATTTCCGCAGTCAGGTGAATAATAATAACAACAACAACAACAATAATAATAATGGTAAGCAATGTATTTTGTAAGGAGACCATGCAAAAGATAGAGGGAAGTGTGATTATTATTATTATAAATGTCCTTTTGTACAAAGTTAGTGCTTCCACCCTCACAGTAGGCCTCTACTATATACGGGATAGATTGATTCTGACATGAATAAATTCCTGAGATAAATTCCTGCTGCTGAAATGTGCTGAAGTTGACCGCCTTCTTCTGCTTGCCTCGACCGAACACTTTGCACAGAATGTTCTTTGATACAACAGGATCCCAGAGACACCTCACAGGGGAGCGTTATGCGGCCGAATCCTACAGCAGATTTCATTTTCTGAGTGAATTTTCCTGCCTGCTCACCGTGCAGCGCTGCTTCACGCCCATATCTGTCCAACACTGAGAGGAAGACAAAATTAAGCAAATAAAAACTAATAGACAACACTGGCAAGCAGCCGCTCTGGAGCACGGATGAAATAGATGTCTGAGGAGAGAGAGAGAGAGAGAGAGAGAGAGAGAGAGATAGAGAGAGAGAGACAGATAGAGAGAGAGAGAGAGAGAGAGACAGAGAGAGAGACAGACAGAGACAGAGAGAGAGAGAGAGAGAGAGAGAGAGAGAGAGAGAGAGAGAGAGACAGACAGACAGACAGAGAGAGAGAGCCAGAGAGAGAAAAGCTATAAAGATGATAGAAGTTGACTGCAGGAGGAAATAGAAGTCAGTGGAGAGAGCTGAAAGCTGAGGGAATACATAGAAAACTCAGAGGAAGCTTTCAACTTTATTGCAGGATGAGTGTGTGTGTGTGTGTGTGTGTGTGTGTGTGTGTGTGTGTGTGTGAGAGAGAGAGAGAGAGAGAGAGAGAGAGA
>JBBPCX010030516.1:0-16147 GCA_037974365.1 Hydrocynus forskahlii | reverse complement strand
TCAATTTGTTGTGTTTCTCAATTTGTTGTTGTGTTTAGTGATTTGTTGGTGTGGTTTGCACTTCAGGGCCACCGTAGAATATGTCCCATGATTCAATTGTTCTGGGAACCGCAACAAATCAAGTTTTGAGGGAAAATGTTAAACTACAAATCCCAACACGTAAATAATCTGGAGAGAGTAATTACTGCCCCCACAGGTGAATACACAAAACTACACATTGGGCTGCAGGCTGGCGTTAAACAGTGTCAGATGAACACCAATGTAATGCTAGTCAAGCGCAGATACAAAACGCTACAAAAACACCTATGGCGTTCAGAGCGCGTTCATTTATCCAAGATTCAAATGTCCGTGTGGACGAGGCCTAACACACACTAACACCTCACTAATAGCCCTCTGCTTCACTTGGTAAATGGGTTAAATGCAGAGAAAAAAATTCACATTGTTCACACTGTGTGCTGTGGAGTGTTCTTGCATAACTATAAGGGTCCACTTTACCTCAATAACACAAAAAAACACCCCACAACCATACACTAACAAGCTAACACCTCACTAACACCTCACTAACACACACTAACACCTCACTAACACACACTAACACCCCACTAACACACACTAACACCCCACTAACACACAGTAATCACACACTAAAACCCCACTAACACTCCACTAACACACACTAACACCCGACTAACACACAGTAATACCCCACTAACACACACTAAAATCTCACTAACAAACAATAACACACCACTAACACAGACTAACAATACACTAACACCTAACACACAATACCACACCACCTCACAAACACACATTCAACACCTCATAACCACACATTAACACCTCACTAACACACACATAACATACTAGTAACCCACCAACACACACTAACACCCCACTAACACACACTAACAAACTAGTACCCCACCAACACACACTAACACCCCACTAACACAGATTAACACTCCACTAATACACACTAACAACCCACTAACACAATACTAACACTCCACTAATACACACTAACACACACTAACACCCTACCAACACACAATGGTAGGATGGTAGTAGCCTAGTGGGTAAAACACTTGCCTGTGAACCCGATGACCACAAAGTTGCAGGTTCAAACCTCCCCACATTCTGCCATTGTGTCCTTGAGCAAGATACATGACACTCAGTTGCTCCAGGGGGGTTGTAAGTGGCCCTGGATGCCAAATGCCCCACTAACAAACAATAACACACACTAACATCTCACTAGCACACACTAATACACCCTAAGTGCCCACTAACACATACTAATTGTCCACCTAATCAGAGTAATTATTGAGAAATGCCCTAAAGTCAGTACAGTTGTGGCAGAGTGCCTGACTCAACACTGAGATCCACCTTAACTGCTTGCCTGCCTAAAGAAGGCTTCCCAAAGAACAGAGCAGAGCAGGGGCTGCGGCAGCCCTGCTAACAACGCTGACCGAGACAGAGCCGCACATAGTGCGACTCAGACTGGAATACAGTTCTTTTCTTAAAATTAACCTCAAATTTCCCAAATCTAAGAACCTTCCCAATATGTAAATGCTGCCCAGTCTTCTAGATGAGCATTAAGAAAGCTGCACACTGGCAGTATGTCGACGTCCACAACAGACTGAGGGACAGTGAGCGACTGCACCATGTCAGAGATACATGCTCACCACCACATCAACTGTTTTTTTCAACATTATTACTATTTTTACCTTTAACTACCTTTAGTTAATTAATTAATTAATAATAATAATTATTATTATTATTATTAGTAGTAGTAGTAGTAGCAGTACTATCCATCTTTATTGTTCTTAAATTCACAACCAAAGCTTTGATAATACAAGTGCTAATAGCTTGAATGGAACAGAATGTTTTCTGTTGGTGCTCTCTATATATGACACCACCCCCTTTTCTCTTTCTTTCACTCTCTCTCTCCAGATCTGTATCACACAGCATCTTCAGGGAATCCCTGCCTTCTCTTTCCCCTACCTGCTCTCACTCTCTCTAATTCTATATGTCCCTTCTCTCTTTCTCTTTATGACGTTCTCCTTCGTTTCTTCCTCCTTCTGTCCTTTATCTCTCTCTCTCTCTGTATCTATTTCTATATGTTGCCCCTACCCCTTTCCTTCACACAGTATAATGTTTCTTTAGGGAATCCCTGTTCTTCTCTGTCCCGTGACTGCGCTCTCTCTCTCTCTCTCTCTCTTTCTTGCTCTCTCTCCCTGTTCTGTCACAGAACACGTCACGTGGTCTGCTGAGCTCCGCGCGAGACCCAAACTTCGTTCGTGCATCTCTCTCTCTCTCTTTCTCTCTCTCTCTCTCGCTCTCTGTTCTCTCTGTCTCTCTCTTTCTCTATGCTCTCCCTCTGTCCCTTTTCTCTCATTTATCTGTTCGCTCATTTCCTCACTCTTTGCTCTCTCACACTGTTCTCGTTCTCTTTTTTCTCTCCTCTCTTCTCTTTCTCTCTCTCCCTACCCCTCTCTCTATCTTTCTGTCTCCCTCTCTCTTTGTCTTTCACTCTTGTCGCTTCTCTCTCTCTCTCTCTCTCTCTTTCTCTCTCTCTGCTCCGCCCCGCTCTGTTGGTTCTGTTGTACTGGATCAGGAGTTTCCTTCACTCCATGGTTTCCTCTCTGAAGGGGGCTGCTGTGTAAGTTTTTCAGTTTCAGTGAAGATGACTGTGCCGCGCCGGTGCAGGATCGGACCGAGGGACTAATTTACCCCGTTTTCGTTGTGTTTAATGTCCGTGTGGGATTTGTCGGCCGGCCGAGGTTGAGGCGATGCTCCAGGAGCCGTTCACCCGCAGGTAGGACACAAACTCCGCACGTACCAAACTCGGCCCTGAAACCTCACCGCGGGCTCCGCACACAGCTCCAAACACCACCCACACCACAAAACACACGTCCTTAGTCCCGTGCACTTTTTGCGCAAAAGGGTAGAGAGAGCAGTGTCTTTTTTGTGTTTATTATTATATATAAATTTTCCAAACAAACATCACATCTACTCAGATGAGACGGATAATTTCTCATCTCTACAGTAAAAGAGATACATTAGGATGAGTAGAAAGGATGTTTGTTTCTCTGAGTGGTGAAAAGGAAAAGATGAGAGGATGATAAATGAAGATCGTGGACAGAAGGAAACTACCTTCTCTTTCTCTCAGACGAGCTCCAGAAAAGCCAGTCCTCTGTCCTCCCCTGTTCTGTCCCAGTGGAAGAAAAGGACGTCGGGTGGGAGGATGACGTTTGTCCACCCCTTTTTCACGTCTCAGTTTTTAAATGCCATATTTGAGCATTTCAATGTAATTTTATAGATGATTTCTTTTTAAAAAATTACCTCAACTGTCCTATGGTGACTGTGGTTTGTCCACTGTGAGGAGAAACCAAAGATGCTGTACCCAGTAACCCTTTTTGCAGGTTTGTGATCTGTTCTGCATTTTAATTGGATTTCAGTAAGGATTTACTCCTTACTGACCACCTTCTCTGACAGTCAGAAAACTGACCTGCTCAACCGAGAACCTCCTGTCTCCAGGACAATTGTGAGCCATTTGGGGAGTAATATTGAGGATTTTTATTGAATATTAATGAGATGTGAATTCTCCACACAGCCAAGAATTGGTTATTCACAGCTAAAAAGTAAAGAGGACAAGGGACTTGGATGTTGTAGCTTGGAGACATTTGTGAGATCTTCAGCATTTTAATGAGAATTTTTTGGTAGCTTTGGGAAATCTGTGAGCTATTCAGCACTTTAATCTGAGTGTTCAATTGTCTGTACATTTATCACACAGTCCGAAATATCTAGAGAGTTGGGCTTTCTCTATTAAACGCTGAGGAAGAAATTGATGGGCATAACTGATGATGTTATAGCTTCAAGACATTAATTCAGTTTTAACTGAATTTTAAAGAGAGATTTTTTGGTGTCCAATGGTCAAAAATGTGTAGAGGAATTGGTTATGTCCAATTAAAAAACTGAAGAGTCAACTTATGGAAGACATTTTTGAGGTTTTCATTATTTGAATTGAAATTTTGTGGATCTAACGCTGTTTATCAGTGAAAAGTGGGGAGGACACCAGTGGTACTCGTAAGACATTTGAGCTACTTGGCCTTTATATTGAGCTTATTAAGGACTTCCTTTAGGTGCCTATAGAAACATGCTTGTTTCTTCACTAAAAAAGGAGCCAGAGAACCTCTCACCTCTTGTGTTGTAGTCTTATGACCTTCAGCATATTAGCTGGAGGATTTTCCGTCTGCACACTCTTAGCAGTCAAAATCTGTCAGAGAATTGCATATTCACAATTAAAAAGTAAAGAGGAAACCGGTGACGGTCTTGCATGTTGTAGTTTTAAGACATTTATGAGCCACTCAGCTTTTTAATTGAATTTTAATGAGAAGCTTTAGCTGTCTGTGCATTCACGGCACGCTCTTGACAGACAGAACCGTCTGAAGGATTGGTTAATCCCATTTTGATGATCTCACATGTTGTAGTTTTAAGACATTTATGAGCTTCCCAGCACTTACACAGCTGCCAAATGTGGGGTTATTTTTTTCGTGTATTTTGTTTTGAGCTGTGTGTGTGGTCTAACCATAACTGGTGAGCTGGCGCGATGGAGAGGGGACGGAGGACGGGGTTCGTGTTGTTGAAATTCTCTTTCAGCTTTAGCGAATGTGACAGTTGGTGTGTGTGAGTGAGCAGCGCTGCCTCCCTTTGGCAGGGTCGTGGTTCTGCCCGCCTCTCTGTCATGAGTGCCGGAGAGGGAGCCCCACCAGCCCCGTGGCCGGAGCTCCACACCCCGCTTCAGGGTGAGGCCGAGCAGGGGGCCGCCGGGCTCTCTGGAGCTCCGAGACCACCGTGGGACTCCAGCAGTGGCGGCGGAGGAGGAAGAGGAGGAGGAGGAACTGGAGAAGCAGGAGGAGAGGGGGTGAGTGAGGAGGACAGCACGGTGCTACCGTACCCGTCCCTCGCCCCGGTGGTGCTCTTCTGTCTGCGGCAGAGCACGAGACCCCGCAGCTGGTGCCTCGCACTCGTGTGCAGCCCATATCCTTCACCAGCAGACGCCCCTTCTTCTCCATAATCCACAAGGCTGTACTGACCACCTCACACCCAGAACACCACTGAACACCACTGTCTCCCCTTCATCCCTCTCCCTTCTTCTGTCTTTTGTCTTTCTCTTACTCTGCTCATCCTTTCCTCTTTAATTTTCTCCCCCGCTCTCTTCTCTCTTTCTTTCTCTCTGTCTCTTTTTCACTCACTCCGTCCCTGTTTCTCCTCGTTTCTCTCTGTCTCACTCTCTTTCTGTCTACCTCTTCTTTCTCTGACTCCCTCTTGTCCCTTTCCCCTTCATTTTTCTCCCTCTCTCGTTTGTATCTCAGTTCTGCTGTTTCTCTATCGCTCTGTCTCCCTTTTTTCTCATCCACCTCTCTACAACTCTCTCTTCATCTTTCTGAAGTTTTCTTTAGCCTTTTTCTGTCTCTCTGATGTTTTTTCCTCTCTTCTTTCTGTGTCTTTCTTTCTCTGTTTGTCTCTCTCTCAGTGTCCTTCTCTCTGTCCCTCGCTCTGTTGTCCCTCTCCTTTTCTAATGTTCTCTCTTTCTGTAGCTTCCTCTCTTTTAATTTCTTCCTCTTGTTCTCTTTCTTGCCTCATTGCTTACAAATAATTGTTTGATAGTTTTCCAGCACCGCTCTGTGACTTTACGAGACTGCTGCAAATTGAAACTGGTTTTTTTTTCTTTCATTTTTTCAAGAAAGACGAACAAACATACCAAAAAGGCCAACGTGCATGTTTTGTTTCTGATTATCTGTGATCCTCACCTAAACACTGCGTTTGAATACAAGATTAGTTCTGTATGTCTTGTCTTGTCAGTGCCCGAGGTGGTCGTATATTGTTAGGCTGCAAAAAAGAATAAATAATAGAAACACTGGATAGGCTTAGCTTACAGGCTTATGTGTGGCTATAATCGTGTTTAACAGTTGGCAGTGCGAGTTAAAGGGTTCTTTTAGCTCTTTTTAAGCATAAGCTGTCCAGACACAGAAAAGAGAACAGCTTGTCAGATCTCATTACTTTGTTCCACATCTCTAAGGCTCAGGTTTTGGGCTGATTGCACTCAGGTATCTTACGTTTTCACACACTGGCTTTGGTTACAAGTTATTTCCAGATGGTGGCCATTTCAAGAACTGTCAGCTTTTTGGGGCCAGCGATGTTTCAGAAACTGGTCTGGGAGGTGTAGATTTTGTTCTTTGCCCACTTTCGATGTTTATCCTGCTTGTACCTGTCAGTGAGCTTTGACTTCTTTTCCTCTTTTTTTTTTGTCAGATTTTCCTTATTTGGCTTTGATAAACAAAATGCATTGACCAAGAAATAGTGCTGCTTCTGTGATTTGCAAACCAATTATTCCTCATTAGATGCCCTAAATGCCTTAAAGCAAAAAAAAAAAAAATCAATTTTGATACTTAGCATTAAAATAATCTAACTTCTTTCCTTTTTATTATAATTTCCCCAGCCTGGGTCAGGAAGACAATTTCATGGATGGTAAATGCTTTTTTTATGTGATGGCAAGTAACTCACATGTGTGCTCAGTTTATACAGATCATAGGAATGTTCCTGTCAGGTTGACTGGGAGCAGTGGATCAGAACAGTGGAGTCGTGTTGTGTAACGTTTGGTCATCGCAGTTTCAGAATCCCGTGTGTTTTGTGCTGCCTGTCATATTGTTCATAGTTTAGTGTGAGACTGAACAGCTGCTCGGAGACGGCGTTTTTAGGAGGTGTGCGTGAGTGTATGGATTTGAAAGCCTTTGCCTGTTTCCTGTGCTGCACGAGTTTACATTCACAAACACCTCCTGAGTAAACGGCTGTTCCAGTGTATGAATGGACACGTGAGAGAGCGTGAGAGGGTTGTGAGAAAGGCATTAGTCAACCTCTGGATTTTTGGCATATTGTAGTTTACAGTAATGACGTACAAATAAAATGCAGAAGACTCAAAAATAACCCACAGAAACACGTTTATATCAAAAACTGATGCACGGCTCTGTTCATCCCATCTCTCTGCCCTCAATAAATGTTTACTGGCAGAGTAAACACTCTCCACAGGGCAGCTTTCACCTAAACAGAATCTCTCTTTCTCTCTCTGTATATCTCTCTCTGTCTCTGTCTCTGTCTCTGTCTCTCTCTCTCTCTCTCTCTCTCTCTCTGTCTCTTTCTGTATATCTCTCTCTCTCTCACACTGTATCTCTCTCTCTCTGTCTCTGTCTCTCTCTCTCTCTCTCTTTATCTCTGTCTCTTTCAATCCTTCTGCCTTCCTCTGTTTCTTTCCTTGCCCTTTCACTCATAGACATGCAGATACACAGACACGTACATACAAATTCCAGTGCAAGCTGATCCAGTCTTTCATTTGTGTATGTGTCTGTGTATTCCTAATGTATGGGTAGTGAAATACTAATTTTGTTTTTAAAGCTCAGTCACTGAATGCACTAGACCAGTGAACCAAGATTTTTGTTCTTGATTTTGCCATGTTATGCTGAGACCGATCCTTTGGACTGTTGGCATGATAAAATGTGACATACTGCCTAATTTGATGCTTATTTTTACATTCATTCATTCATTTGTTACAGTGTTGTATCTAAGTAGCATCAAGAACTTTAAAACATGTTTGCAGAGTCTTCATCTCGCAATAACACAGATTATGTAACGCTAGTAGTGGACCCATGAGCTCTACAGCCATCTTCTCACCTCAGTATGTCCTGTGTTTACCCACTAATTTCTGGTAAACACTGTTTAACGAACATGGCTAAACTCTAGATAGTTTCAAATACACCTATTATGTTTATATCCCCTTAATCTCAATTATTCCTGAAATATGCTTAGTGTGAGCACTCTCATAGGCCAAACATGTTTCAGAGAAATCCAGATAAATGCGTTTTCCATCTTGAAGAATCCTGGGTCCATTACTTTTGTCACATTTTGTGAAGCCAAGTATACCATTACTTTTCAAGACTAGAATGATGACACTGCTCCTACAAGGCTCTGGTGTAGTTCAGCATGTTAGACACCTTTTTAAGGAGCAGCTTAAAAGATTGAAGATTTTAAAGTGTAATTATTAAGAAATGCCTGAATGGTTGGCCGATGGAGATGTAATGAGCCAGTGGAGGTTAGCTGTAGCGTTACACTACAGAAAAGAATGACAGTGGACTAGTGCTTGTTTGTCTATTTTACTCTGTTTCATTTTGCATTTTGATGTTATAGTGCTGACCAACTCTAGACCAAATTATATGTGTTAATAATGTGGCTACAAGTTGTTAAACGTAGCCAGTGGCAAATGTACCATTTAGTAATTTACTTCTAGAATCTTTTCTGTATGGTTTCATTGCTTAAAAATCGTTTGGTTGCGGAGATAGTAATAATAAGCTCATCATAAATTACTGTCATTTAATATTTTCACATGCAACACTAAAGTCTCTCCATGCGGCGCAGGTTCTCATAGGCGACTCTGGTGTTTATCCTTTGCGGAAAAGAATTGCGTTTTTGGGTGACGTGCACAAATGGCAGTCAGGTTTGACACTGTCCATACTACACATTCCTTTTCTTCTAAAAGAACGCATTACTTTCCCGTGAACTCTTCTCGTTTCCTGTTCTCATTTGCAGCTGAACAAGAAGAAAGAAGGTGAGGAGATAATCCTCTGAATTTAGTTCTTCCAAAAATTTTTATCTTCCAAAATGGTATCCAACACTGAGCAAAAGAGACTATTTTTTGTTATTTGTTTTCCAGTCAAAGTATCAATTATGCACAACATATATTTAACAGGAGATTACACAAAAGCCTCTCCGATACTACTTATAATATCAGATCCATCAGTATTCCTTCCTTTGTGCTCTCTAATTTTACATGAACTCTTCTATTCTTCCAATTTTAAACCCATCATGTTGCAGTTGCATCTTTCCAACAAATGGGGTTCCCAGAGGTGTTACTGACATTATGTTACCCTTCAAACACTACCGATCACACAAGCTCCCTACTAGCTCCCTTTTTTTTCTAATCTGCATCTAAAATGGCTAAATATCAGATAGAAGGAAATCCACTTATGTAATGTTTTTAAATTAATTTATGACCGCTGCCTTCTTCAGGTTAGCTTGTACTATGTTTTATCTTGCTTTGAAAATGTAAACGAAGAATCTGCAATGGAAGTATTTTGTTGACAGTTTTTATCGTAGTAATGTTGAATAATCGCTTCAACTCGGCACTATGCGTCTGAAAGGACATGTACATGTGCAGAGGCAAATGAAAATGAAATATTCAGAAAAATAGAACATGCTTTTTGCACACTATGATGTGGAGAAAAAATGTATGGAGTGATGAGTCCGATTTTTCTAATTGAGAAAATGAGAAGCACAACATGCAGCTAGCTGCTACAAGAAACATGGAGGAATTTCCCTATGTCTTTTTAAAATCGGCAGCAAGACTTCGCAACAGAATGGAGGCCATGATTAAAGCAAGGGGTGGATGCCCTAAATCCTGAAAATGATGACATTACATTTTATGACTTAGGCCTCTGTGTGATTTTTGCTGTAGTCCTGTCACAAAATGCAGTCTTTATGTTCATTCTTATTCTTTTTCAAAAGTTCTACCATAGATTGCCACTATTATTTTTATTCAAAGTCATAATTTACATAGTAGTATTATTTACCCTGGACTATGTTTAATTTGTAAATTAAACCATGTGTATGTATAATAAAGAAAAAAGGAAGGGAATGCATGAAAGTTGCGAACAAGTAAATGTATGTTGAGTTCAAACTGGCGACCTGTAAAAATATACATTTACATACTTTCATCATACACTTGCATACGTAATGCAGTTGTCTGTCTATTACAGAATCATGCATGTTTATGCTGTATCCATGCTCAGGTCGGGGTTGAACTGCAGCAAATAAGTTTAATATCAGAATTTCCAAGAGCCTATAATGGTCTTGCTATAGTTCATGCTCTTCTTGTTCAAGAAAGAGCAAATTACTGCTGTGTTTTTAAAGAGCAAAACAATGTTATGGCTGTCACTAGCTCAGCTTATTGTTGCCAAATGTAGAATGTTTAGATTCTGGGCAACTCATCGCTTCTTAGGAAAGACTCCCAGTGCTTCTTGACGCAAGACGGTTTCTGGAAATCAGGTTGTTAGTGGTCACTGACAGAAATCAAGAAACTAGTCACATGTCAAAGGTTTGGGGGTTAGAATGCTGTTGCTTTTACAGCAGACATCCAGTATTTTGTGAGTCCAGACTTCTCACACAATCTAAGCTTTGCACAGGAAGAGTGAGCAGTGCATGCTTTTACAATTGCCTGGCATCCTGAGGGACTAAGACAGCAAGTTCCCTCTATTGGCACCGACTGTGCTAGCCCAAGTGATGGGCGCAGCAGAAAGTTTAAAGGGGATGCTTGGGTCATAAACTGAAGGTCCTCTGTGCTTGTCAGGCTAAACTAACAACAGGAGTTGGTAACTATCCTCATGGTGCATCCTGATGGATCATCATTACAGAAAACAAAAGTTGCCAGGGAAAAGATGATCGCGACACACCGGCCATGCTGAAAACAACCAGGGATTCTTACTCACTAGCCGCAAAATGGAGGTGAAGTGCTGTACCCTGTGAGATACTGGGTTGACCAATTCTCCTAAGTAGCCTGGGGTGTTGCCAGTAAGAGAGGGCAGGTAGCCTGGATGGAAGCCAATTTCAATCCATATCCTGACCACTACAGGAGTCCTGGGTGTAGGTAAAGAAATACTGTGGGGACTCAACTTCCTTGTTAAGGCTGATGTAGTGCTGAATGCCAGGAGAGGTCAAATCATTATAGAAAGTTCACCCACAGATCCATTCGGTCATTGAGAGAAAAGCCCCCATTGGGAAAGCCAGATCAGCTGGGCCAGTGAGGAATACCAATAAGATAAAGTGGCATTCAGCCAGCTGTATGACCAGAGAGCCTCTACAGCTAGCAAGGTTCAGTAACCAGCTACTAACACCAGCAGAGAGTCACCTAGCCCCCGGCATCAAACCACCTGAGAGAAACAGCAGGATCACAGGAGACTTTCCAAGCAGTGAAGTAGAATCCGTGAAGTGGAGAGAGGTAAGACCTTTGTCACCTTTAGTAGTCATCCAGCCTTTGTCAGCACACTGAAAGGTTTTTACAACAGGAGAGGAAGGACATGAAAGAGGCTTTGCCATGGATTACTAAGGGGCTCAAGTATGTGTCTTGTTCCTGATCTGATGTTCTCTTGTTTTGGATTGCTGGATAAACTCAGCGACCCAGGACGGAACTTAAAAGATCAGGTTTTCCAGGAGGCCTGGCAGTTGCTGGTGCTGAGAAAGACCAGAAACACATCTTTGAATTTTTAAAGAATTTTTTGACTGCACAGTAGCTGCTTGGCTGGCCATCCTCGTATTAGTCCACTGTCTGACAGTCTGTGAGCTGCAGTGGATCCAGAGTTTGGCTGGTCACAAGAACAGGAACTGAATGCCCTGCTGACCTCAGTAAATATCAGCTCATAGGATTGTTTTCCACCTCAATTAATAGACTGAAAAACAAGGCATGAGGCTGCGTTTAGCTAATGACATAGACTAGCCCCAGGCTTGCTAGTTCCTAAGATGCTAGCTGCTAAGGATGTTGTCAAAGATTAGCTTCCAGTTCTGAACGATGTTTAGTTAGCTCCTTATGAGTCCTTCAGCTCTTGGAACAAGGAGCACAGCAGGGTGCTAGCATCTCCCTGGGTGAAGTCTGGGGTGTCTGTTACTGCTAACATGGAGGAAAGCGCTAATGAGGACAAGGGATTATGTTGTAGTTGCTCTGTACGCTGAGGGAGGTCCTAGGCCTGGTGGCAGGACTGGGGGCTCAGAGGTGGCTGGAGACGTTACTCCTTTGATGGGGCACAGTATCAACGATGCATATCATTTGGATATGGCTGTTCTGGTAGTTCATCTACGTGTCGTTTAATTGATTAATGAGCATGGGCAATTATGCATTGAGTTTGTTCTTTGTGGCATTTTTCATATGCTTTTGTGTTGTTTACAGCCTACGGTTCTTGTTTAAATAATGTAGGTTACAGGCTCAGGATCGTTTTGGTATTAGTTTTAGTTATGGTCTTGTCAGTACATTTTTCAGTTGTTAAAAACCATGTCAGCACCACATATGTCTTATTTTGTACTGACTGTTGCTTAAAATGGCAGCCTAAGATGCCCTCATCTGTGTATGCTGGGCTAATTAGTTAGATTTTTTCACACCCAGTGGCAAAATTCTTGGACTGGAAGAGCTCAGAGCATACACATCATATAGATTATTACTTTACAGCAAAATACCAGCTCATCTACATTGAACACAGACAACAGCTTAGTTGACATAAGAGAAAAAAATATTGAAGATAAAAAGGACACAGACAGACTTTGTAGAAAATACTTCTTTAAATATGCTATTATCCCTTGGGCTAAGGCTTTCCGCTTAAAAGGCCATGCTAATGAGTCTGACACAGTCATGTCAGCATTGAATGGGATGTTTTAAATACAGCTAAGAATCTCCATTGACTTACTAGCGTATGCCCATGCAAACACAAGATCAACAAACTCTCATACAGTTCAAACGAGTGAGGAATAACAGGCAAATATTACACTCAGATGAGTTTGAAAATAATTCTGACCTGAACTCACCCTATAATTCATCCACAGAGAAACATTTTTGATTGAATGAAAGCACTCTCTCCTGAATTCTCTATCCCTGCTCCTGCCTCTAGTGCAAGTTACCAGATACACTTGCATCATCCTTATCTGCTGTTGGTTTGGATATATTGCCATTTTCAAATGTCCATCTGCATTTGCTTAAATTTTTGAGCTAGTCTTAAAGCTGCTGTCATGTATAAACAGAGTCAAATCAAGAGAAGATTCAGGCTTCAAGAAGGCCTTAAGTTTTTAGCTTTTTTTACTTTTGTCCATTTTTAGAAAACAGTACATCATGCAGTAGCCACACAAGCATGAGTGTCTTTAAGATTACATCACAGCTCTGTGCGATTGATTTACGTGTGATGTTTTAGGCTTGCAGCTCTTTCAGTGCCTCTTAGAATCATTTATTCTCTAAAGAAGAAGCTAATAGATCACAAAGCTTAAACACCAATCACGTCTGGGCTGATGGACTACTATTGGGGCTGAGGAAAACCGTGTAAATTTGATTTTTGGCTGAAGCATGGCTTCAAGTTTAATTTGTTAGCATTTTAAGCCCGCGTTACAGTTTCCGGGAAGTAATTTTTGATGATTGGCCTTCTCTGTCGGAGCCAAAATAGTGCTGACAAGAAGCGGACTGTAGAAGCGAGGAAAGTGCTAGATTAGTAATAACAGCTTGTGTGCTGGGCCTGGCACTTCCTTATTTATTTATTTTTTTAAGTTTAATGTGTCCTGACAAATATTCACATTTTCATGTGAATGTTCATTCATTATTAATTCAGAAAGTATGTGCAACTTTCCTTGAACTTCAGAATGACTGTGAGGGTTTTTGGGACATGATCTCAACAGTGCTAAACACTGTCTAATGGAAGCCACTTAACCAAGCAGAGCAGTTGTTTGAGACCCACCATCTGATAAGAGCATGTGTGTCAGGTTGATTATGCATAGTCGTCATCTCATGAAGATGTAAGTCATTGATGTAATGACACAGCGATCCTGAGAAGCATACTAACACGAAACATCTCTGGTGTTTTTTGTTATGAAATTTATCTTTCGAGACCATTTTGTTTGGTGTCTGTTTGGGCTGCTGAAAAAATGTATTTGATGGGGTATTATGAATTTATAGGAGTTGTACTTGATACATCAGCTAAATGTGTCAGCAAACAGACGCTGCCAGCACGGCTGAGACTAGCTATATACAGGAGGTCCTCGAGTTACGCCACAGATCTGTTCCTTCGACTGTGATGTAACCCGAATTTTGGTGTAAGTCGAAACACACTATAGCCTAAGTTACTTACCGATCCTAACACAGTTGTAAAATCATAAAAACATAACTAAGCCGCAGAAAAAGGAATAGGAAAACACCCTCACTCATACGCCGTGCTACTCCGTGTTCTTCCATAGCGTTTGCCCACGTAGTCTGTAAGTATGAGGCTAACGGTGTAAGTCGAGTGGGAGTGGGAGTGAGCATTGTGAACTTGAAACATTGTATGTCGAGACTGTTGTAACTCAAGGACCCCCTGTAATTTCAAAGTCAGTAAGGATAAATTCATTTTGACACATTTATTGATATTAATTAAAAATTCAGCAAGACAATATGTCAGTGGATATCAGGTATTTTAAAAGGCTGTAATCAGTTAAACTCTTAAACCTGGTATTAAGCAGGCAACATTTATCCATACCGGAGTCTACTTGTTTTTTTCTTGTAGCGTGTACCAGCAAAGAGCAAAAACAACAGCAAAAAGCAAAACCTACAAAAAAGTAGCCCTTCTGTGCACATACACAGCCTGCAAATGTGCAAATCTTCAGTTTCATTACAAAACCATGCACAGAGAAACACTGCTCACAGTCAGTGCATTTGGACTTCTCCAAAACTGGCCACTGAATGTCTTAATGTAAGATATATGAGGATCAGCTGCAATAATTATAATATATTTACATAATTTGTCTTTTGGCTCCTTGAAAAAAATCACCCCCCAGCTGTAAGAGTGCATGTGTGCGCTGTTTATCAAATACACGGTTCTATTGTTGGACCTAAGGGGTGTTAATTGTTTTGCACATGTGCACGGATTTAGATGTGTTAATTGAAGCTTTGTGTGTGCTTATGTGTGTGTGTTTCAGGACTATCCCCAGGGAGGACAGAATCTCTCTGAAAGGTCCAATACTGGAGGTGTGGTCATGTGTATAAGTTAGTAAGGGAAGTATGGACAGAAATTTATATCATGGTACAATTACAGTTTCTGGCAGTAAAGCAAACTTAGATCCCCCCCAATTATTATACCTATTAGAAAACAGTGAGCCTGTTTTTGTAGGTTAACAGTTATTTCACTACTAATAGATATATTTAACAACTGAAATATGTATCAAATGCACTTATTGTGCAAAATAGCAAAAACAGCACTATACAATAAATAGTCAAGCACTGAATATTAAGCAAACTTAACACAAAGGTTTCATAGTTCATATTTCCCTACAAAACCTGAAGATGAAGATTTCCAAGGTATTGTTTCATGACAAACCAAAGCATTCTGCTCTACTCCTAGAGTAAGTGTGATCTGCGTCATCGTTAGATGATAAGTCCTTGCATAAACAAACCATAAATGCATTTGTTACTTCAATCCAGTGTTTGCTTTTAGGCTCATAATCAGAGCCTAATGGTGGGCCCAGCCTTTGATGGCTGTAATCACAAGCTGTCTTGTTCTTCCATCACGTTTTGTTTTGAGGTGATGAAACAGGTTGTCTTTCCTCCACCAGCCATGACAGTGATATGGCAAACTTTGCAGTGTGTGTTCTTTTGCTCCAGGCAGTGCTTCTACCAGTAACATTTCTCTGTGATGGCCCACCATGGCTAAATCTGTCACCACTTCAAAAAAAAAAACAGAAATAAAAGAAAATTAACCCAGTCCCTGGTGACGAAACCAAATGCCACTCCCCTCAATGCACCAAAATCACATAGCCCCCTCACCCACCCCGCTCCTTGTACTACAAAACAAATTTGTTCTCCACCCTCGATCCCACCCCCTCCTTTTCCTCCCAATTTACAAAACAAAAATCACTTGCCCACCGCCATACCAAACATCTTGATCCATCTTTTTTAACATAAACCGCTTCCAACTGACATACAAAGCTCCTCTCGCAGGTCTGTTTCCCCCTCGTGTTTACATAGCTGTCCTGCAGGAAGACTCTGAGTAGTAGCTGCATCTGTGTTGGAGTGTGGGTTCCTACCTACGCCTCTGGGCTTATTTGCGGTATAACGGTATGTAGGTAATTAGAGATAAGATAAACCTTTATTAGTCCCACAAGCTGGAAATTTGCATTGTCATGGCAGAAAGTGGACAGAACAAAGGTAAGAGCAGCAAATTAAAAACCAATCTAACAAAAACTATACCAACAGTACAGTATAAAAGGACACTACACAGGCAATCTAGAAATATAAATATGGATGTGTATTGAAAAATATATA
>JBBPCX010030477.1:0-16150 GCA_037974365.1 Hydrocynus forskahlii | reverse complement strand
TTCTGAGGGTAAACACCGGTTCTAGACTGTTTTACACCGTTTATATTTACTGAAATTAGAGTTTACTGATACACTCTATATATATCATTTATGTATATTGAAACCAGTTTTTACTGATACACTGAGTTCTAAGGGTAAACCACCATAACATCACAGTGTCTACACTGACCACCAGAATAACAACATTAACCATCATAGTATCAATGCTGAATCCAGTTGATTCCCAGTCAACCACTGGTAGGATACAGTCCATTTGAAACCTGTAGGACACAGCCGGGCAGTCCAGGTTGGGTATCAACACAAATCCATTCTAAGTGTGGTGAAACACTGGATACATGTCTACACCTTTGCACACTTCGTTTCATAACTACTTTTACATGATAAAAATCTACTTCTAACTAAGCACACCACCACCCAAAAAAAAACACTCACCAGTACTCTTTCAGGGGTCCTGACCACTGATCACGGGGACTAACAAATGATGCAGAGAAACAAATGGATCACAGTCACAAACTGCAAAGTGCACCCATCTAGTCACTGGAGCTGATAAAATGGACACTGAGTGTAGATATAAGGTAGGTGGACGTGATGAAGTGGCTTTTCTGGTTATACTCATAAGTGCCTTCTCCTACCTACTCTGAAACTCAAAAAAAAATGTGTCAGAACAAGCCAGTGTAAAAAAACTGGTGAACCTTCCCTGTGCAGCCGCAGCATGAACTGAGCATAGCTTGGTTTTGGTCCAGAGGCTACAGCCCTGACATTAAAGCTAATTTAAAAGGCTGCTGACACTCTCACAAACAGCACAGTCCATCTGAAGCAGAGCAGAACACTGCTTGGTGCAGCGAGGACAAATTTATGAATGCTGTCGAATGGATGGCTTTGCAAAATGCTGCATATGGCCGGTTTTCTGCCTTGACTTTTATAAGCTGGAGGTCCAGTGTAGACCTCTGCAGTGCTGCATCAGCTGGAAGGGGATTCCAAACAGCCCGGTGTTTCACATTTTATTCATATCATTTTAGTCTTTACGTTGTAGGACATGGCTCTAGTCATGCTATAATAATATACATTGTTGTTATATTCACGTCACATGTGGAGCATGTATTGAGGGATACTACTTTGAAACAACAGAGACACTGAAAATACTTATCCGGTCTACTTTAGGTCCACCATGAAAATACTATGTGCTGCTTTAAAAACAATTTTATTATGACAACTATCTAACTTTTTATGGACGCTTACCTTTTTGTACATCATTGTCACTACAATATAGTTCATTTGGGATAAATCTACACAGTTCATTGAAAATATAATCACCCTACTTTATTTAAACTTGGTTTTGCACTGGGAACTTACAGGGGACAGCAAAAGAAAGATGAATTCTGTATAAGTCCTGAGACATAATTAAACCTCATTAATAAATAAATAAATAAATAAATAAATAATAATAAATAAAATAGTAAATAAAACATAGTTGCTTGCAGACAATGTAGTTGCTTGCAGACAAACCTGGGTAAGTGTGTGTGATAAGATTTTTATAGGCCATATTTTCACCTGAATTTCATGTGATTTCATGAGAGACAGGATTTCTAGATGAACTGCAGCTTCAACTGTTACACATTCTGTTGGAAATTCTGATTTAAATTATCCCTTAAGGGTCTACATAATAAAATTCATGCAGTTATTAGAATATTTGATCACAATCTCTGCCTCTAAACTTACTGTTAAGTGTTTCCTCTGCTAAAATTCACATCTGTAAAGAAATCAAAAGAAAAACTGCCAGCTGAACTATGTTCAGTCCTCACTAGAGATGGATGGCGAGGACAGATTACTAACAGGCTAAAATGCTGTATAATAGTCAAAAACAGACTTTAAATTCAAACGCATACATAATGAATTGAGAGGAAACTGCATTGAGAATAAAGATCATGTTGCTTGCATGCTTGCTAGTTCTTCTTCAGTTTTATTATTCACCCATTTTTTGCCCCCCTACTCCTCCCAGGGCTTTCAAGATAGAGGCTTGTTCACAGCTTTTGGATGCATCTTGTCGTTCGTTCATTATTCCCGCTTTTCTAGTGAAAACGATTAGCAAAAGTTTTGGCGCCCTGAACTTTCAGATAGTCCTGCTCGGACACACTTAGTCCGAAACCCACCAAACTTCATGATACCTCAGGCAAACTTCCCCGACACACGAGTGATGACCTGCACTCGTCTTTTCCTTATGTTTCGCTCATCCCTTTTTCCCCATTCACGTCCATTCATTTTTAACCCCATTGAAATGAATGCAGTTTTAGAAGAAACTTTCAGGCTCCATACACTGACCAAACCTTATGAAATTTCATATGAGACCTCAGGCCACGCCCCCAAAGACACACCTGTTTAAACAGAACAATATGGCCAAAAGTATTGAGACAGAGCTGTCATACAAAACTATGTGGATAAAAGTATTGGGACACACACACACACACACACACACACTCTTTAATGCTATGCTACTGCTAACACTAATGCTATGCTAATGCTATGCTATTGCTAAAGCTATGTTAATGCTAATGCTATGTTAATGCTAATGCTAACATTAATGCTATGTTAATGCTAATGCTATGCTAATGTTAATACTAATGCTGATGTTAATGCTAACGCTAATGCTGTGTTCTGCATTTGAGCAACCACACTTTGCATTTTCTCTGCGGAAATGCAGTCTTGTTTAATTTAGAACTGCCATCAAACATGGCTACACCGCCAGCTTGGCGATTAGAACACCATTCTTGTGGTTTTCTGCATTTGGTTCTCTGCAGAAATAAACTGAAAAACTTGATGAGGGGACTGAACTAGCCCATTTATCAATCTGTTACATGCATGACAGTAATAACTACCGTTTCTCTGCTGTTCCAGAGTGAGGGAATCATGTGAGGGAAGAAACAGTACTGTGACTGTCACTATCTTCATATCCTTGTGTGGTAGACATTTCCCCAGGTTTCAAAACATTTAGCCTATTTTATGATTTATGAATATCATAATAATGTAAAAATAATGAACCAGGTTGTGCTGTACCTACAGTGCACCCCTCATGTCAAATGAAGTTAGGGTTAGGGTTAGCTGAATTAAAGTTAACTGAATTAAATTAAACCGAATGGAATCAGACAATGATGAAGGAAGAGTTGGGCGCAGTATCTGGTGAATAGTTGAATGTGCTGGTTTAGGGTCATAATACAGTCCATGATGAAAAAAAAGATGAGAACAGGCAGTAGCTACAAAGGCTAGTGCATTCAGGAGCATAGCAATAATCCAGGATCTTACAGATTTCACTGTTCATGGAACATATGATTGTGCAAGGTCCACATCCTTGCAAATATGT
This sequence comes from Hydrocynus forskahlii, assembly GCA_037974365.1. Classification (NCBI taxonomy): domain Eukaryota; kingdom Metazoa; phylum Chordata; class Actinopteri; order Characiformes; family Alestidae; genus Hydrocynus; species Hydrocynus forskahlii. The sequence goes on along the minus strand of JBBPCX010030477.1, from coordinate 12,795 downwards.
ACACCAATCAGTCATAAAAGTAAAAGCACCTGGCAATATTGTGTAGATCCCCCTCATGATGGCAAAATAGCTCTGACTCATCAAGGCATCGACTCCATGAGACCTCTGAAGGAGTGCTGTAACATCTATACCAAGACATTACAGATACTGTTGGTCCTGTAAGTTGTGAGGTAGGGCCTCCATAGATCAGACTAGCTTGTTCAGTATCCCAAAGATGCTCGATCAAACTGTGGTTGGGGTCTTTTTGGTGGTTAGGGTGTTGCCCCTGCAATCAGAAGGTTGTGGGGTCAAATCCCAACACACTGCTCCCCCGACGCCCCTCGTTGGGGGCAGCCCCCTGCTTCACTTGGTGAATGAGTTAAATGAAGCAGAAGAATTTCATATTGTTCACACATGGTGTGTTCACGCGTGACTATAAATTTACTTTACACCTTGAACTGTTTATAATGTTCCTCAAACTGTTCTTGAACAGTGTTTGTAGTGTAGCATGGCGCATTATCCTGCTGAAAGAGGTCTCTGACATTAGGGAACACTGACGACATGAAAAGGTGACCTTGGTCTGCAACAGTGTTTAGGCAGATGGTTTGTGTCAAAGTAACACCTACATGAATGCAGGACACAAGGTTTCCCAGCAGACCTTTGCCCAGACCATCATGCTGCCTCCACCACCTCGCCTTCCCATTGTGCATCCTGGTGCTATTTAGTCCAGTTCTGATGGTCATCGTAGGCACTTTCGGCGGTGGAATGCAATGAAAATGGGAAGTGTGACTGCACTGCGCTCCAGCGATCACAGGAGCTTATTTATATGATGGCCTAGTGGTTAGGGCGTTCACCCTGCGATCAGAAAGACGTGGGTTCATATCCCAAGACTGCTAGTGGCACCTCTGAGGTACCCTTGATTTGTTGCTCCACGTTTGTTGCTCTGTGGCCACAGTAGTGGTTACGTCACAATGCTCGCTCGGAGACTCTCTCTCTGCTAAAGACTTTTAAGGCGACTCGCCCCACCACGCTCTATCCACATACATTACAGAGATGACTCAACCACAAAAACAAAATCTTTGAACAATCAATTCTCGGCCCCTGATCAGCTGATCGATAAGCTATATGCACGCACAATACAACGTTTTAGCACTGGTACCATAGACGAGAAGCAGCAGAAAAATGGCTGGAATAAAAATAATTTTAATAATAAAACTTAATAACTTCTGCAATAACACTAATTACTCACTTCACTCATCTGGTTTTAATATTGCAGCTGATTGGTGTATATACGTGCAGGCATGCACGTCTATATGTCCCTGAGTGTGTGTACACGTGTGCGTGTCCTTGAATGTGTGTGCGCAAGTCCTTGAGAATATGTAAAAGCGTTCAGATCAATTGTATTATACCTCAAATGGAGCTTAACATATCACACACTAATTATTAGAAGGACCATCTGCTTTCCCCTCAGAAAGGTTAACTCAGTATTGATACTTATACTAACATTTATGATACCTCAGCAGGGGAAATGAGGATGTCACAGCATTGGCCATACATGCTACGCCTTTCTGTCTTCAAGTTGTGGCCAGAAACGTATGTCTGACTTAGCTCATTAGTAGATGTAAGCCCTGTCAACACAACTGCCCCAAAAGTCCAGATGCTGGACTTGGCTATTGGACCTCCATGAGGGTTTGGATGCCTCCTATCATTGTGTAACTTATCTTACAGAAAGTTTTTAGCTTAAAGTGATCCTATGAGCTGCTTTGGCAAACACTCAGCATTCAGGATATCGAATAATGATTCATTGTGTTAATGTCCCACTTTATTTGTGGACCTTGAAACCTGTAAGTACTGTTATACAACTTACAAATAAATTAAACAGAAGCAATTTCGGTGACTCACTGCGATCCAGCTTTTTGGCTGCTACCTCTAAGACGGACGTGATGCTCAGCTGTGTAACCTGACATTTAAATCTGACTCACACATCTTATCATGCATTGTCTTTGTTTATTCAAAGCCCGTTAGTGTGTTCTTCCTCTCTGCTGCGTGAGCGAGGCTCAGGCCAATTGTGTTGATTTGTGGAGGATGAGATTTGAAAATCCTGTCAATTTCACAGAGCGAAACCTCAAAATACTACATATTAAAAATTGCCATTGAAGCATCTTTATTTGGAGACGTCTTGGCTCGGGCTGGAGGGATCAACACATGAAATGACGGTGTCTGTCCACTCGAGACGGATCCAATGGAAACCTGGACGGGTACATGCTGGTGTTTGGTATGATAATAAAAAAGAGAGAAGGCAAAACAGTGAATACGTGAGCAGGGCAGCGGCTGGGGCAGAAACGCTTCAATCCTCTCGCTCATTATGTCTCCCACTAAAAATAGCCCCAATCGACTGAGCGACAGCGGCTTTGTTTTCTGTTCTGCTGCCTCCAGACCCATTTCTGGAGACATTTAACACACATTCATAGTCCAAACTACTCCCTGTTTGTACAGTATAATTTGAATTACCTCCCTCTCGTGTCTAAATTGCTTTTGTCAGAGTGTAAGCTATACCTTCGCTATAGGGCATAACAATAGCAGGTAATAGCGGTGTGGGGAGTGGAGTGTCATTACACCATTACACCAGAGCCCAGCCGCTGTTCAAACATTCATAGGGCTCTGCCCCGGTGATTTGATGTGCCAGTGGGGGAGATTATAAAGATCACATGAAATGCTGAATCACGGGACTGCACCACTGCAAGCCTTATTCATTCAAACCCCTGAGCAACCAGAGCTCCTGCTCAGCAACTCTGCCCAGATCAGCTAAGTAACAGTCAAAATACAAGTACGGTGAATACACCGCTACGTACCTCAACTACAATACGCTTTACAATATCAGTATGACGTTCTTAAAGATTTGCATTATTTTGACCACTTTACCCAGTTTTGTTCAATTATATGAGAACAAGATGTCACAATCATGATTTTCTTTCTGATTATTTATTTTGTTTTTCTTTCTTTTATTTTGTACATTTTGTTCACTTGATTGGCTGATTAACAATCTTTCTTAGTTGTTTTTCATTTGTAGGTGACTACATTTTACAGTGATTTTCTGTGAATCAAGACATTTGGTGTGTGGCGGGAGAGGGATTTTGTTCTGTTCAAGGGTGTGTGCGGAGGCATAGTGGTCTGTGATTTTGTTTGGTTGATGGGGGAAGTGGAAAGTGATTGTTTTGGAGAAGTGGCACACAATCTCATTTTATCCACCAATACATTGTTGTAGGATTATTTCATCTTTTCAGTGAAGATTTCTGGCTGTTTGTCTTTTAAAAAATTAGCCACTGAAAATTTCTGGCTGAAAATGGCCAAAAAGGGCACTTCAGTACAATTTCCAGTGGCTGAAATAGACATGGAAGAATGTCTAAAAACACTGACTGAAAAGATATCAAAATAATGATAAAATGATAAAATAAAAACACTTTATTCCTGCACCGGTCAGAGCGAATGCTTTCAAGCAGAAGATTAACAGAGAAAATGTTTGGCCACTTCTCCTTGGGACACAACACAAAGGTTTTGTCCTCACTGAATCACGGTGGGATACAAAGCCCAGTAACTTCTCCACTACAGGTCTGAGGCCACATTAAAACCATACAATAAACGAAATACAACAAAACTACAGAAGGAGAAGAATCTCAGCCTGTACACCAATGTTGTCGGTCATTTATTAAATGACAAAACGCCAGAGCCAAAGTGTAAAGAATAACAAAAATAATGACATTTTGGACTCCACCTGCAAATAGAGTGACCTATACACTGCAGTCGCTTTAGAAAGTTTATTTTAATGTAAAGTGTTGTTATTTATTTCACTTTTGGTTTCCTCCAGTGTTTTTTTTTTACTGTATCACTATTAAGTTGGATGGCCTAGTGGTTAGGGTGTTGGCCCTGCAATCAGAAGGTTGTGAGTTGTGGGAATCCCAACCACTAGTGTCACAACTGAAGTACCCTTGAGCAAGGTACCGTTCCCGTTTCACTTGGTGAATGGGTTAAATGCAGAGAAAGAATTTCACATTGTTCGCACTGTGTGCTGTGGTGTGGTAATACGTGACTATAAGGGTTAAATTAACGACACCAACAGATACACATGGAACAGACATCTCACAGTAAATGATCACAGTGATTAGCCAGAGGCTTATTGTAGCCTGTGATATCACTGCTGCAAAGTCACATTCTGCAGTAAGGAGTAACAAACAATATGGTGTGTGGACCTCTCATTTATTAGACAGTAGACTACAGAAAAATACAGCAGAGTACAGTTGAATACAGTGCACTTCTTCAAATTACATTAATGAGCTGCCTTATAACTATACTTAAGTACAGTTTATGTTTCAGACGTTTGAGAGCTTCTTCTGTGTCCTACCTTCCTCTTTCCTTGAAAAGCCTTAAGTGAAGCTGATCTTAAGTGAAATATCCTCATACTTATCCTGTCTTACCTGTCATTACTGAGCATGAGATTAATGTCAGTCTGGGTAAACATGACACTCTCCATTTCCCACCTGTCTGTGTTATTTGGACACAACTCAAAACCTCTGCTCCACTACCCCACTACAGACACTCACATCAACATGAGGCGACTTCTCTCAAGTACTGTGCAACACAAAGGTCTAGGAAAGATATGTCCTCTAGTCATTTCCAACCTTTTGTTTCAGTTTTCCGGGAAGCTTTCAGATTTCAAGCAATCTGCTTCAGTTCACACACAGACTGAACTCAGATTTTGTTCTATCTGGATGGGCAGAGCAGAGCAAATAGGTTTGTCTGATCTGATATTTGTATTTGGGTAGATCAAAAAACCACACGTTACATACGAAAGATATTAAATGTATTAAACCAAATCATTTTAGGCATGCTTTCAGCTGCTTTAGAAAGATGCAGTAAAACACTTACTTTATGCATAGTGTAATACTACATAAAATAATACATTTTGTCTTTTTTTTGGTCTTTGACTACTGACAAATTTCAGGGGACTTAAATAATATTCCAATTTGCTCTGTCAACTGTAAAGTACTTGTTTGCTTCTGTTTCAATCACACTGTGACCATCAATTGTGTATTTGCTACAAATTCACACTGTGTGATGTGTGGTTATTTCAGCCAAGGTTCGAAACTTTGAAACTAATTTTCCAGCAAAAATTTCACTCACATCCTACAGCAGCAGTGAAGTAGTTTCTACAACTTGACTTTTAGTATCTTGAAGGTAGCAGTAAATTAAAACCCTGTAAAATAGCATTTTAGAGGAAATATTTGTTAGTATTCTCTTGAATACCCATTTTCAAAAAATCTATTTACAATAAATGATTAACCATAATTTTGAGTTTTTTTCTTTATCATAGTTTGAAATACATGCAGTCAGCTGAAGCCCTGCTGCACAAGATATATATGTTTCTATAGAAGGTACAATTGCAGCCTTTTGTTCAAAGGTAGCTTTAATCAGTACTGCAGGAAAGGATAAGTAGAAGCTTACACTAAACCAGTTATCATTTGTTTGTTTGGGGGGGGGGTTGGTTTGTTTTAGTTCAAGTTACAAATTTTATGGCATGCAAATCAAATAAAGCTTCAGAAAACGAAGAAATAAAGAATCAAGTACTAACGTAACAAACATTCAAATTATTCAAGAGAACTCTACCTCAACAAATTTTCATTTCCTCTAAACTATATAAGCGTTCATCACTTCTGGTCTAAATTTTTCACCCTTTCAGCTCATACTGGGCCTATTTTTAAAGCCCAAAATGATTTGAAATACACAGAACATTAAACCAGGCAGTACTGTGGTTCTCCACAGCTGGGACTGCAGAACGTTGGTACACATTTTGCCCGATGTGATCAAACTAACCTCGCCGATCTGAGCTCCTCCACATCAGAAACAGTTTGCTGGTGTCGGCAGCCGAGCGCAACCTGTGTGTATTTAGAAGTGCGGACAGTGTGTACAGGTCTCTAGAGACACACGATATTTAATGGGGATGTCAGCAGCAATTCAGCGCAACTTCCCATCACTGCATTATTCAAAATGGCTGTTTAAATTCCAAACTATTTTTTTCTTTTTTTAATACCAGGCTTTAAATGCCAAGGACACTGAGTCAAATGCCACAAGCTGGTTTTTTTTTACTGTTTTGGACCTCTCAAAGGCATGACTTGGAAGCAGACTTATGACTATGTGTATGTGTGTGAGCATGGCTGTCCATGAGAGCCTGTGTGTATGCGCGTAGCATACATATGTATGTTCTTGATAGCCTTCAAAACACAGCAAGACGTGGCTCCTGGAGGGACATTAAAGTGTGCGTCACATGCTAGAGCATGGATTCTCACTCAGAATGATGTATTGGTTAAAAATGTATGACCAAAGTCATGTCCTCTGTTCCTAGACAGTGCTATTATCCTACCTGACAGATATAACCAAAGAAAGGTTAACCACAAATTTAGCTTAACCAGCTCACAGACAGACATGAGCCATACTTCAGAAAGGTTTTAGCCTAAACCATCTATCCATCCAACCATCCACCCATCCATTCCTCCATCCACCCATCCATCCATCCATCCATCCATCCATCTACCCATCCATCCAACCATCCACCCATCCTTCCATCCAACCAACCATCCATCCACCCATCTATCCCTCCATCCACCCATCCATCCATACATCCACCCATCCCTCCATCCAACCATCCACTTAACCAATCAAACATCCACTCATTATCTGAACTGCTAATCCTTAACCAGGATATCAGGGGGTATTGGAGCCTATCCCAGTGATCCAAGTGTGAAAGGTGGAGAAATAGTTTCAGCTATTCCCTGCCCTCCCCCTCCTCCAACCCCGCTAATTATCAAGTTCTTCATGAGCTTGATCATGTGTGTTGAAGGCAGAGAATATCTAAACTTGTGAAGGGCACTGGGTTTGGGAACCACAGGCCTAAACCACAGACACTCCTGAGTCTGACCACACACTTGTTTCAGTTATGTAGGCAATTAACCCTTTAGTGAGGAGTTTTTAACAGCTCTATCCCGTCGCTGTGTGAGTTTTTTGCTTGTGCGCCAACATTCACTGCTAAAACTCAACAGTCTGTTACTTTGTGCTGTTAACTGTTTTTATATTCGCTCCGGTTGCGCCGTCTGACTGCAGAGGGCTAAACATCTCCTCGTCAGTGAGACAGTGTTCACCTTAATGCTGGTGTCACTCGTTTGACTGTGACTCAATCGTTTGACGATCATGTTTGTTGTACAAAAACACATGCTGTGGCTGCTATGGTTTCAGTGCCAAAGTACAAATGAAAATGGGGGTACGATAAATACTGGATCATGGTGGTTTATAAAGGCATGAAACGAAAATAACTTGCCGATGTTGCTTTGACACGTCAGGTAGCTTAATGCTTGTGCTCTTTACTGAGATTTAGTTAAGGATTGACAGTCAAATGTATAAGTTCAACTTCACCTTCGCTTATTTATAAAGTACATTATCAAACACAAAAGGTCATTCAATGTGCCTTACAGAGATGGACTATAAAATAAAATAAAAGTACAGGGGGTCACAGATGCCTGAATTTTGGTGTAAGCCACAGAAAAATGAAAAGAAAAACTCCCTCACTCGTACGCCATGTTACTGTGTATTCTTCCACCTTAGGCAACCAAACTAGTTCACCCACGTAGTCCATAAGAATGAGGCTAAAGGTGTAAGTCAAATGGGAGTGGGAATGAGCATCATAAACTCGAAACGTCGTATGTCGAGACTGTTGTAACTTGAGGACCCCCTTTATAAATATAAAACTCTTAAAGATAATGGCAAATCAGCTGTAATCTTGAATCGCCATTATCTTGCAGTGTTAAATCAGCTGTTTGAACATGTTAGAATGTTCATTGTTGAATGTTACAAAACACACAAGTGTGACGGTACACTTTAATGGAAAGTAGTAAGGTGCCACAACCATGTGATGCTGCACCCTGAGGGGTTAACTACAGACAAATGTGAGCCTAATCACAGTCAGGTTTCAGCCCAACCACCTCATGCTGAGTTCACCATACAGATTCAGTCTATTTCTGCGATGTGTCCTCCAATCTTACTCATCTGTCATTTACCTGTTATGTAGGTCTGTCCTCTCACACAATAGCAATCAACCATTGAGAGTGAGGGTTAGCATGTGCATCTTTTTAAAGTGCTACTCACACAATGTGTCACAGAGGGCAGATGAAAATGCCTGAAGGAATGTTCTGTCAAATATGAGGGCTGCACGATATATTATCTTTTAATCATTATCGGAATTTTGGTCCCTGCAATACTGATATCGCAGAAGGCTGCAATATGCAAATGAGCCGACCAATCAGTGTTTTATCACAAGGTGACGGATCACAAAATTTAACAGGCTGTTTTTGTTACTGTGCCTTTAAGATTGATTCATGAAAATTATCTTATGTCTTAATGGCTGCCCTGTATTGCAGCTTCACAGAGATGCTGCAGAGAACAACTAGGACTGGACAGAACAATCTTACACACTGGTGCAGTTCACATCCAGAAGTATCCTTCCACCTGCTTGTTCTAAAATCAAGATTATTCATATTGAGTTTACCCTCCTTACTGCATTTAATTCAGCCATACACACAGTAGTGAGGTAAAGTACTGATGAGGCCTGGGTCACAAAATGTACTTCAAGTTACACCTCAAAGGCCTTTAGTAGAGCTTCATATCACCAACTCATCCCACAAGGGCAACAGAGCTTCATCACTCCAATTCTCCTCAACACAGTAACTGAAACTCAATCATGCCAACTCATCCCAAAGGTGTTCAGAGTTTCATCGATCCAACTCATTCCAAAAATGTTCAACAAATCTTCACATACAAACATTAGTACTAATGTTACATGATGAGGCCTGGATCAAAATGTTACTGCAACTTAGATCTCAAAGGCCTTCAGTAAAGCTTCACATCACCAACTCTTCCCAAATAAGATCAATGGAGGTTCATCGCTTAATTTCACCTCAAGAAAGTTAATGGAGCTTCCTTTACTCCAACTCATCCCAAAAATGTTCAACAAAGCTCCATCACTCCAACGTACCCCAAAAGAGCTCAAAGGAGAGTTGTCACTCCAACTCATCTCAAAGCTGTTCAAACTAGAGCTTCATTGACCCAACTCATCCCAGCTCATCTCAAAAGTTAAAGGAACTCCATCGCTCCTACTTGTCATAACATGTAACATCAGTCTAACTCATCCCAAAAGTGTTCAAAGGATTAGTCAATCAAACTCATCTAAAAATGTTAAATGTAGCTCCATCGCTCCAGCTCAACCCAAAAAGTGTTCAATGTAGCTCCTATCATTCCAGCTCAACCAAAAAAAAGCTTAAAGGAGCTCCTTCACTCCAACTCATCCCACAAGTGTTCAATGTAGCTCCAACACTCCAACTCAAACTCACAAAGGTGTCCATTAAAACTTCAACCCCCAACTCATTCCTCATTCCAACTCATAGGTGTTCCTTCATCATTCCAAAGAAGGTTTTCAACCATTCAAAGTCACAGTTTTACACTCCTACAGCCAAAGCTTGACATTGCTTATGGTGGTCTAGTGTTACTGCTCCTGGCCTCCAATTCTATCTCCAATGCTTTTTACTGAGATTATGCTTTTTATGAGATTATACGTTTTATGGCTCTGTGTACACATTTTAAAAGCTATAAGTGCACTTTAAAGCAACCGACTACACGAATAACAGAAAGTATCTTTATGCTTTTGGACCAACAGTGTGTTTTTCTAATAGGCCAAGACATAATTCTCTAAACAGTCCCCACCATTTCACGTTACACTGCAGTAAAACAGAAACTTAGAAACTCTAAAACCAATTCAACAGCAGGAGGAACACGTTTTACTACGTTCTGTGCATTTTAAAGTCACTCTCCATTCCCTCGGAGGCCAGGTTGACTTGTTAAAGGTGAATGGATAGCACGGGATCCCTTAAGCAGCCTTGGTTTGGAGTAAAATTGTAATACAGCTTGCTGTGTGATTTTATTTTTCTCCTGTTCGAGAGCTTGGTCAGCCAGAACAGATTTCTTTCCCCTTCATTACGCAAGCCTGAGTTTCTGACTGCTCTCGAAACACAGCGAGCAGTCTGAGGCAGTTCAGACATCTCAATGCGCTCCCACTCCACGCAGTATAAAAATAGCCAAAAAATCAGCGATGGCAGGACACGAGCTGCTCATCCATCTGGAGACAATTAAATTAAACTCCTCAAATGATAACAGGAGTCCAATATAACCTCCCAAACCTGTGGTTCCAGCTTCAAAATAGACACGTGAGTGAAATTACACCATTTTTTGCTGTTGTGATTACTGTCATGTGGCATGAGTGTTTAGTGTATTTTAATACACTAAAGTATGATATTTAATCAATTTTGCCTCACCTTGCTGGCCTGATGGGTCTTTAGTGGCACAAATCCCTAAATGTATCCAAAAAATGGTTCCTCCAAAGCTCCGGGTGCATAACATTGGGGTTTATCACTTACCTACACTTAAAACTCCTATGGTTTCAGCATCGGTTGGGTATCTGGAGGCTGGAAAACCTGGCAGATATTAAGCTGGAGCTAGACAGATGGCCTGGCAGCGTGCACATCCCATACGGTCATAATCAGAGGATGGAAGCAAATGCCACCGCAGATACTGGACGCAGTGGACATGTCAAAGACTTGCTGGACTGGAGGACAGTCTCAGATAGAGAACATCAGGCTTCCTTACCAGTGGCTGGGACATTTCCATCTCTCCAAATGACACCACTGCTGTCAGAGCAGACACTGGGAGCATTACATGATCTACAGCAGCCAAAATCAGAGATGGAAGAAAATGCCACAGCAGATACTGGACAAAGTGGACTGTAAAAGAGTCTCAGATGGAGAACATCAGGCTTCCATACCAGTGCCTGGGCCATTTCCATCTCTCCAAACGACACCACTTCTGTTGGAGCAGATACAGGACAAAGTGGACATGTCAAAGACTTGGTGGACTGAAAGAGTCTCAGAATGAGAACATCAGGCTTCCTTACTAGTGTCTGGACCATCTCCATCTCTCCAAACGACATCACTTCTGTCAGAACAGATACTGGGAGCATTTCAGGTTCTACAAGCAGCCAAAATCAGAGTTGGAAGCAAAAACCACAGCAGACACTGCACAAAGTGGACATGTCAAAGACTTCCATTTCCATCTCTCCAAATGAAACCACTTCTGTCAGAGCAGATACTGGACAAACTGGACAACATCTCAAAGATTCGCTAGACTGGAGGAGAGTCTCAGAAGGAGAACATCAGGCTTTCTTACCAGTGGCTGGGCCATCTCCACCTCTTCAAACGACACCACCTCTGTCAGAGCAGATCCTGGGTGCATTACAGGTTCTACAGCAGCCAGCCAGTAAAAATCCCTATACTGACTCTATGAGTGACTTTTTGACTGTTTATGTTTCGAGTTTACCTCAGCACAGCTGGGGTAAAGCCTGTCAGTGGAGCAGTGTGAGAACCCAGCAGCTCTGAGGCACTGCGACTGTCTTAAGGCTGCCTGGTCAGAGCTAACATTAAACATTTCTCCCTTTCGACGATGAACAAAGGATTAAAATCAAACCACCATCTTACCCGAGGCGACGACGTCTTCTAGCCCTTCTCTTGTTGTCATTTAAACTCAGGACACCTGCCGCAGGACGCTGGGAAGCTTGTGTTTTTGTTATGAAGGAGAGCTGCTGCGTTTTCACTACGGCCACTTCTCTCTCACTGAAACGGCCGTTCTCCTTCAACCCACCCGTTTTCAGACAAGCCGCGCCCACTCTCCGCCTAAATTGGCCACATTTCCCCAGCGATTGGCGGTTTGCTTGTCAAGTAAAGAATACTAGCCAATCCTAGAACGGGAAGGGCGGGACCAACACGCTGGGCGAGACACCGTTAGCCAATAGCAGCGCAGGGAATGCGGGTCTGCTCTGAAAACGGGTGGGGAGAGAAAGTAATTTAAAAAATAACGGCTGCTGCTGCTGCTGCTGCTGTTGCCATGGTTATCATTCACCTCCAGCCTCTCGCGCCCCTTTAATTTCCCTGAGTGCTCGGTGAGTTTGTTTTTATTTATTTATTTACTTATTTGTTTATCTTTTTATTTATATAATTTGTTTTTTTATTGTTTCTTCCCCCCTTTGTCCTTCAGAGAGGCAGTCCCGGAGGGTTTGACCCCTTTAATAAATCAAAAAACAAACACAAAAAAACAAAATGAAATACATACGGCTCTATAGAAACAAGGACCTCAAAATAAACAAACAAGGCCTTTTGGAAAAAATAACAACAACTACTGCTTAAAAACCCTTTAGAATCCTTTAATTTCCCTGAGTGCTTGATTATTTTAATTGTTTGTTTAGTTTGTTTATTGTTTATTTATTTAATTAGGCTTTTACCCTTTGTTCTCTCATTGTCCTTCAGACTGGCGGCCCTGGAGGATTTGGCCAATCAATAACAAGCAAGAACAACCTGAATAGAAACAAAAGAGCAAGAAATAAGAGAAAATGAAACAAACAACTATAAACAACAAAAGAACTGTTTTACTGTCACATGCGGGAAAGAGAAAAGTTAAGTGAACGTCAGGTGTCGTTATTTCATCTTTACTTCATCCTCACTCGACACCAGACACTGTTTATTCCTGAATGACCGACTGTTGTGGACACAGATTCACTGCTGGCAAAACAAAAACAAAGCCTGCTATACTAGTTCTACCTCTCTCTCTCTCTCTCTCTCTCTCTCTCTCTCTCTCTCTCTCTCTCTCTCTCTCTCTCTCTCTCCCTCTCTCTCT
>JBBPCX010030447.1:0-16154 GCA_037974365.1 Hydrocynus forskahlii | reverse complement strand
AGAATCGTCTCCACTGGAACAGTCAGAACGGGTTCTTCACCGTCTCACAGCTGAAGACTAAAGATTCAGGTGTTTATGCTGTAGACAACACTGTGGAAGCAAAGAAAGACGTCTACAAGCTAAACGTGTACGGTAAGTTTGTTTCTCAATTGTAAAATGAAACACTGAAGCAATTGTGTATATTAAGCATGCGCATTCTTGCGTTGTTTTCTTTTTAATGATGTCATGTTTTAATTTTTTTTCCGCAGATAAAGTATCAGCACCTGAAGTGAAAGAACTCTACCACAGTTCCTCAGAGAGTGAACTCTGTTCACTGCTGTGTTCAGTGAAGAATGTGAAAGGACTGAATCTCTTTTGGTTTAAAGGCAGCACCATATTAAACCACACCAACAGCTCCAGTCCTGAAGACACACTGTCTCTCCCTCTGGAAACACAGCGGATAGACAATGAGAGCTTCAGCTGTGTGGCTTCCAACCCAGTCAGCAAGCAGACGACCCCAGTTAACTATACAGAGCACTGCCTTCAGAAAGCAGGTGTGAAACGAGATGCTTGATTATGTATGCATTTCTCAATCCTGATTTCTCAAGATCATTAATAAAACATACTATTTTACTTCCTACTCTTGGTCTGATTATCTGCTGTGAGAATTCTGAGCTACTATATTAGCACATTCTTTATGTTAAATCTCAGGGTTGACGAGGTTAATGGGAAAGACTAAACTTTTTAAGTTTGCATGTGAACTGTAATTAAAGACATGCCTTTATTTTTGCAGGTTGGAAATCAACAGTAGCACCGGAAAGTCTATCTTTTCTTATCATTCTTATAATCTGCACTGCAGTGGCAGTAACAACGATGGCTGTGTGTACGTGGAGAAAAAAATCTACATGTCTGCTAGAAACAAAACACCAAAACGATCCCAATCTGTTCACAGAAGGTATTTCTCAGATCGGTTACTGTTTGGAACATAATACTGCTTAATAATAATGGATATATTCTGATGTAGAGCAACATCTATCATAAAACTTTGTATCGCACAATGTATGTTAATGTACCACGATTTTATTTCAACAAATTGCGGACCATTTAACCCTCCTATTGTGTTAATTCAGGCTTATCACTCTCAAAAGTGACCGGGAACATGTTAGTTGATTATAAATCCATGATAATATATATGTATCACTACCTAATGTTGTGCTGGAACTTTCTACTAACTCAAATTTATGTGAACATTACATTTATTATTTATGGCTTGTAGGCCTCATTCACCTAAGGTCACACAACTTGTTTTATTTATGAAAAAAATATTATAGAGAGATTATTTTGACTGTCACACATACTAAAATGAAACATTTTGTATGTTTATCACAGAGTACCTAATTTCAATGTTTACCAAGGACAATGTTTTTAAACCATTAAAATTTTCTTAAAAGGAAGCACAAAATGACATCTGTCATGTTCCTGGTCAAAAGCGACTGGTATGATTTATTTAGTAAAGACAAAAGACAAAGGTTTTTTGTATTTGCTAGGGTATAAAAGGTGGTTACTATGGTGACGGAGTAGGTTGCAATAGTGCTGCTAGGTGGTTGCTGTGGTGTAGGAGGTGGTTGCTAAAAAGTTTCTAAGCAGTTGCTATGGTGTTGGAGGTGGTTGCCAGGGAGTTTCCAGATGGTTGCTATGGTATAAAAGCTGGTTGCTATGGTGTAGGAGGTTGTTGCTATGTAGTTTCCAGGTAGTTGCTAGGGTGTAGGACCTGTTGGATGGGGAGTTTCTATGTGGTTGCAAAGGTATACAAGGTGTTTGCTCATGTGAAGGAAGCAGTTGCTATGGAAATTTTGGGCAGCAGACCAATCTCAAAATTTCTTCAGGAATTTTGCATTTTTATTTGAATGAACTGTCAGCAGGTGTGGTTCCCATGGAGTACAAACTGAATTAGAGAAAGGTTCCTGTGGGGGAAAATGGGCCATAAAGTGTGTTTGTGTGTGTGTGTGTGTGTGTGTGTGTATGTATGTGTGTTTATATGTTTGTGTATTTTATACACTAATCATAGTCTTACTAATTAATTTCTAATGACTGGTCATTTTTGTCTGGGAACACCATGAGTGTTCATAAGTTCAATAAAGCACACAAAATGTAATAAAAGTTCTCAAAAGCAATTTTTATGCATTCCAGTACCTTTGTAAACAAAGTCATGGAACCTTGTGACAAAACGATTAAATTAAGTGCATTTATGTGAAAATTGGTCAGATTTGACCGGAACACAATAGGAGGGTTAATGTTGGAGTGAAGCCACAATTATTTCTCTTTCAAGAATACAAGTTGCACTCAGCACAAACACTATACAGTATATATCTGCGTAATCGCGGTTCAGCAATCACGCCCTCAGTCTTTCTGAGAACCGAACAAATAAACTGCAGACATCCTCTGCATTTTTTTTTTCTTTTGTGAGGTCTGGGCCTCGGACGCACAAGGCCCGGTCGTCACAGTCACCTGTGCTCAGAGGTGGGAGGTTTGAAAGTAGACAATCCGAGAACGTTATTTATTTCTCCTTGCTGCTAATTGGCTGCTGCCCTGTAACGCATCTCTGTCAGACACAGTTCAGAATTTCTCCCGTGGAGCATCTCGAGTAGTCACATGTTTTTCGTTTTGTTCTTCTTAAAGCCCTGTATTTTTATTACTGTAAATTAAATTATTACTGTATTTACCCTGCTTATACCACAGAAAATGACAGGGCATACCAAAGAAAATTACAGGACAGTAAAATTACCGTACAGTCTATATAGGGGTAACATCGGTATTTTACATTCTAGCATTGCAACAGCAGTTCAGTGTAAACTATACAGTACGGATACAGGTTTACCATTACATTTTCTTTAAGGGCAAAGTACTAAGTTGAGTTTTAAATGAAATTAAAGTGTTTTAGGAGCATATTTAGTGGCATATTTAGAGTTTACACTATGAAAATAGTTTTTCACTATACGCGGGCGCTCTTGGAACGTTTACTGTATATTCCTTGTGACTGCACTGCCTATTCAGAGAAAAAATACAAAATCAGTTATTCTCTGTTACCCTTTGTCCCCCGCTTCTCTCTTTTCTCTCTCTCTCTCTCTCTCTCTCTCGCTCTCTCTCTCTCACACACACACACACACACACACACACAGTTGGATTTAGTCCTGTCACAATGATGAAATTATCACCTGATTTCACTATTATTTTATATACATAATCTTTCACAGCCAGATATTCATCAGGCAAATAACAATAAAAGAAAGAAATCAAAAGAAGATGGAAACAACTACACACACTGCACAGCTAACTAAGCAGTTAACTGTCCAATGTTACTTATTTGCTTTAGTGTCCTACCTTTTCTGATTTGGGAGCACATGTATATTAACCTTCCGCAAGAACAGCCCCAGTGTCGACTGTGGTTAAGTCGACTAAAAGACTCCTGGGTGTCACACAATTCTCTGCTGGACTGACAGACATGTACAAACCGTCGTCCATTCAAGAACACATTACTGTAGTGAGCTACAGCTTCTGACAGTCAAGTCACTGAGGTCAAGCTCTTACTGTGCTCAGTGGTTCAGTGTAATGTGTGGCAGGAGCAGAAGACATGCACTTCTCTCCACCTGCTGTACAAAAAGTAATAAGAAAGTAACATTCAATAACAGGGTAAAAATAAAGCTTAATCTGTAACTAAAGATAAAGTCATCTCTTTCTTTCCAACAGTGATCTATACAACAGCTGGACCCTAATTAAGGACAGCAGCTACAGTTCAAGCAGACAACCCAGTGGCCTCCTTCCACCTCAGAACAACACAGAGACAAACAGGAAAGTGGTGGTTTGACCACACAAAGTAAACGCAAAAAAATACTTTTTCACATAGGGCCATGTAGGTTTGAATAGTTTTTTTCCTTAATACATAAAATCACCACTGAAAAACTGCATTTTGTGTTTACTTGGGTAATCTTTGCCTAATATTTAAATTTGTTGGATAATCTGAAACATTTACGTGTGGCAAACATGCAAAAAAATAAGAAATCAGGAAGGGGGCAAATACTTTTTCACAGCACTGTATATATTTAACTGTTTAAACAAAACATTTTACAAAATGTATGTTAGTCTCAGGGCTGCAGTTCGGAATCATGCAAGCCTGGCAGTGCTTTCTTTACATTGTTAACATTCAGTTATAAAGTCATTTAGCCAGGTCTTCAAAATGGCCCAGGCATTTTGAAGACCCTGGTTTTTGGTAATTAAGAAGTAAGTGAGTTGGATTTCTGTTGAATTTATATATTGTTTTAAGTGAAGATGAAAAATAAAAGCTTGATTTAATAAATAAACACCATGCAAAATCAATTCATGTTATTTTTCATTTCTTGAAGGGCTTCTGATGTATTTAGATGAGCTGCTCTGTATTGGTAATAGATCATCACTGTATTACAGCTAGAGATGTAGAGCACACCCAATTAAAGGGCCCATAACATGGAAAACTGATTTTCCTTTCATTTTTTTGTTTTTATAAATAAAAGATTGTCATTTACATAATGCACATGGTAAAACATTCAAAATCAAGCTGCAAAAACAACCTGTTTTGAATTAACTGTTTTTGTGAGGTCACAAAATCCAGTGCATGTACATATGCTCATCAGTTTAGCCCCACCCATTCAAGAAATATTTCAGTCTGGAGTACTTTTTTGAAAAAAGCTTTATTGGGAATGTAATTATTTTACAGTCTTGATAAGTAAAAATGATCCTAGGTAAAAATATATTTGACCCCAGAACCTCATCAGTACACAGTTCTGAGCATGAAGCTAAGTATGCATCTTGTTCAATAAAAGGCTGAAAAGACAAAAGAGACTGCAAATGTATCCATTTACAGTACAGTTATGAGCCTGTTTAAAAATACAGCCTCTGAACTGTGCAAATAACATCAAAACATTAATCATCGGTTAGTAAGGTTAGACATGTCAGACAGACACCTCTGTTTTGTTACATAGTAAAGGCAACACTGTTGCTCCAAAAAATTATCATTTTAAGCAGCACTGTTTCAGGTTCTGCTTTCTACAGAAAACCACAACCTCCTTTCATGAATAGACCTAGGTCTACCCTAATGCAGGCCTTCCCGTAAAGGAGCGTCTCTGAGGGCTGTAGTATTTGTGACAGAGTTAAATGACTGTGATGGCAGGGTTCCAAAATATAAAAAAAAAACAGTGGACTACATATATATACAGTATATTTAAACTCACACATGTAAGTGAAAGACTACACTCACTCTTCAGAGAGTGAACTCTGTTTACTGTTGTGCTCAGTGTAGAATGTGAGAATGTGAAAGGACTGGATCTCCTTTGGTTTCCAACCCAGTCAGCAAGCAGATGACCACCATCAACTTTACAGAGCACTACCTTCACAAACCGGATATGAAACGCAATTCTTATGATGTTTCTACTTGAATTTATCTTAATTTTGCTCTGGTTACTTGTCTGAAGTAGATTTTTTAATGTAGGTTTTACATCTTTTAGTACTTGCATACATTTGACTGAAAGTCTGAAGATGATCACAAGGTCAGGTGCACTTTCTACATGTCACCAATTTAGAGGTGGCCATTACACAATGCAGAATGTCTAGTTTTAAGATAATTTTCAAGAATTGATCCTAAAACCTCAGATACGTATGTATGATATAGGTGTGTTACATTTCCCAGATATATAAAAAATTGAATTTCCTGTGAGAAATCTCAAGCTAGCTGGGTTTAATGAGAAATATACAGCTGTAATAACTGGTTTTATGTCTATAGTTTTGTGCATTTCTTTATTTTTTATTCCAGGATGAAAATCAGATGGTGTTTGTCATCATGTCTTTTCTCTCTCTCCTTCTCAAAACAGCAGTCGCTAAGATGGTGCTGTTCCCAAACCAGGTGCAGATGTTTCCCGTCAGGATGCTCTCGATGGTGCAGGTGTAAAAGTTCTTAAGCACCCTCTGAGGCAGGTGAAAGTCCCTGAGATGTCTCAGGAAGAAGAGACGCTGACGGGCCTTCTTCACCAGAGTGTTGGTGTGGCAGGTCCATGACATGTTCTGAGTGATGTGAACACCCAGGTACCGGAAACTCTCCACTCTCTCCACTGTCATCCTGCCGATGTAGAGGGACTGGTAGTTCCTCACCAGCCTCGTGCTGAAGTCCACAATCAGCTCCTTAGTCTTGCTGATGTTTAGAAGGAGGTTGTTCTCCTGGCACCAGTTCTCCAGGTTCCTGATCTCCTCCAGGTAAGCCTTCTCTGTGTTGTCAGAGATCAGGCCCACCACAACAGTGTCGTCCGCAAACTTGATGCTGGACGTGGAATCTGAGGTGGCTACACAGTCATATGTGTACAGCGAGTACAGCAGGGGACTTAAAACACATCTCTGTGGAGCTCCAGTGCAGACAGAAGCAGAGGGAGAGACATGTTTTCCCACCCTCACTGACTCTGGCCTGTCTGTTAGAAAGTTGATGACCCACTGGCAAAGTGATGGACTGAGTCCCAGATCTTTCAACTTATTGAAGAACTTTGAGGGGATTATGGTGTTAAGAAAGATAAATGACAAAAATAATCCAAAAGAATGAAAATAGGGTCGGAGCAGCCGACCTCACCGCCGCTGAAACGTATTAACCCATATCTTTATAAATACATAACCAAAAAAATAAAATACTATAAGAGGGACACTGTAGGGAGACAATGGCAATACAGTATTGGATACAGGATTGTAGTATAAATATATAAATGTTATATATACATATATATATATATATATATATATATTACGGCATTAACGACTTCAGATTTTTTAAGGTCGACTTATCCGTCAACAAAGTCGAAGTCGAGTCGACTAGTCGTTTGATGACATCACACAGACGCAGCGGAGGAACACAGGTGTCCAACGTTGGGCAACTTTTATTAAAGTTCTCTAACATTAACAGTCAACATGACAATTAAACAAATGCTGATGCCTTGAATTTTCTGGTAAATTTAAACAGAAATTGGGAACAGCTTAAGTCGCGCAGCCACTCAGCGTCCTCTGGACTTGTCGACTTCTCTCAAGGGGCGTCGACTTGTGCCTCTAACATCGTATTATACGTATATATATATATATATATATATATATATATATAGAAGGTCCCAGGTTCGACTCCCGGGTTGGGCGCAGGATCTTTCTGTGTGGAGTTTGCATGTTCTCCCCATGACCACGTGGGTTTCCTCCGGGAGCTCTGGTTTCCTCCCACCACCAAATAACATAAGGCATAGGTGAATTGAGCACACTAAATTGCCTCTAGGTGTGACTGTGAGTGTGAATGGTTGTCTGTCTCTGTATGTGGCCCTGTGACGTGCTGGCGACTGTCCAGGGTGTACCCTGCTTTCGCCCATTGTGGGACAAAGGGGTAAAAAATGAATGGATATATACACACACACATATATATATATATATAATGTGCGTGTGTGTGTATACAGGAAAGGGATATAAGAAAATATTAAAACACACACACACACAGAATATGAATGATAACACAAAACTTTTCTTTCACTCATGGTTAGTGGTTGGCTGAAGCCATTTATTGTCAAACAACTGAGTTTAGTCTTTTTAAATCATAATCAAAAGTTTACATACCCCAGTTCTTAATACCGTGTATTGCCCCCTATAACCTCAATGACAGCTTGAAGTCTTTTGTGGTAGTTGTGGATGAGGCTTTTTATCTTCTCAGACGGTAAAGCTGCCCATTTTTCCTGTAAATTCTTGGGCTGTCTTGCATGAACTGCACGTTTGAGGTCTCCCCAGAGTGGCTCAATAATATTGAGCTCAGGAGACTGAGATGGCCTCTCCAGAACCTTCATTTTATTTTGCTGTAGCCAATTACAGGTCGACTTGGCCTTGTCTTTTGGATCATTGTCATGTTGGAATGTCCAAGTAAGTTCCATGCGCAGCTTTACCGATGAGTGCAAATTTTCCACCATCAATTCTGACCAAATTTCCTGTGCCTTTCTAGCTCACACATCCCCAAAACATCAGCGATCCACCACCGTGTTTCACAGTAGGAATGGTGTACCTTTCATCATAGGCCTTGTTGACTCCTCTCCAAATAGCGTTTATTGTTGTGGCCAAAAAGTTCAATTTTAGTCTCATCACTCCAAATGACTTTGTGCCAGGAGGTTAGAGGCTTATCTCTGTGCTGTTATATTGTAAGAGGGATGTGGCATTTGCATAGTAATTACTTTCTTCTGGCAACTCGACTATGCAGCCCATCTTTCTTCAAGCGCCTCCTTATTGTGCATCTTGAAACAGCCACACCACATTTTTTCAGAGAGTCCTGTATTTCACCTGAAGTTATTTGTGGGTTTTTCTTTGCATTCTGAACAATTTTCCTGGTAGTTGTGGCTGAAATTGTAGTTGGTCTACCTGACTGGGGTTTGGTTTCAACAGAACCCCTAATTTTCCACTTCTTAATTAGAATTTGAACACTGCTGATTGGCATTCTCAGTTTTGATTTTTGATATTTTCTTATATCCCTTTCCTGTATTATAGAGTTCAACTACCTTTTCCTGCAGATCCTTTCACAATTCTTTTGCTTTCCCCATGATTTAGAATCCAAAAAACATCACCACAGCACCAGAAGAAAGATACAAGGGTCTGTCAAGAGTCCAGAAACGCACTGAACTTTTATGCACAGCCACTTATTACAAGTAAACAGATCACAGGTGAAGATGGTTACCTTTAATAGCCATTCAAATGTGTTATCATTCATATTCTCTGAAAAATGGTTAAGAAATCATAAATTCTGCCAGGGAATGTAAACTTATGAGCACATCTATATACATATATATAGTATATATAGAGATAAATAATTATACATGATGTTCATTGACTTCAACCTTAAAAAAGATCATAAAGGGGTGTCATATGGTTATGTCAACACAGAGTAACATCAGTCCTGCAAGATTTAAGACACAGCTAACATTTCAAACAAACACTCCATTAACCTGCCCCCTAACTGTAGAGACAGAGCAATAAATGCATATAATATGATATTAAACTTTCACTGTTTGCTAGACAACATGTTAGCTGTCACATGCTGTCACCTGGTATTGTGTGCTCATATTCCTAGATAGCACAAATCTGTTGAGATGACATTGATTCCATATCAGACAAAGAGGATCTTCAATGTTGATCCAGCATTGATCTTGCTCGCTGAGAAGGCCATTTATTCAACGTTGAAAAATCAACCATTTGTGGATGGATTCAACAAGGATTCAACATTGTTTCAACGCTTTCAATGTTGGATTTTTGCAGTAATATCAATGTTGACTCAGCATCTTATTTTCAGTGTTGAAAAAGTCACCTTATATCAATGTTGAATTCAGGTTTTGTTACCATCGAATGTTCAGTATTGAAAATCAGACCAAAAATTTTTTAGTTTCAATGTGGATAATTCAACACTGACCATAACTCAATGCATTTAACAGTAATTCAGTGCTGAATCAATAACATGGTGTTATCTGGGATTATTTTGTTTTGTTTTGCTTGTTTGCTTCATACATTTGCTTGTTTGCTTGTTTGCTTCATGCATAGCCTGCATTTATTCAGAAAAGCAGTGGATTATACTTAGAAAGCACCTGTTTATATGTGTGTTTTGCTGTAAATTTAATGTCATCACTTGTTTCAGCTTCATGTCACAATATATTAGGTGAGTTAAAGCTAATAGCTAAACTCACAAGTTATCTAGTCATTTGAGTGCCACAGGTGAGATGGTTTAGAAAGCAGAAGAGTGCTGAGAGTAAAGTTCTGATAAAATTAATATGCAGAATTTGAATATTAATCATGTTAAATCATATTATACAGTATATATTATCAAACACACACACATACACAAACATATATATATACATATACATATATAGCCAGAGTTGGGTAATCCAGGTCTAAAGAGCAAAAGTCCTCCCCAGGATTTTGTTCCAACTGCCATGGTTCTCTAGTCCCTTCAATCCAGCAGTAGCAGGATACAGGTGGTTGCAATAAAATCCTGAGGAGGGTTTTTACTCTTTGGACCTGGATTACCCAACTCTGTATATAGCTATAAATGTTTATTCTTCATATTTTTTCCTCAGGCATGCACTAGAATGTTACAATTCTCTCATGTTCAAGCCTAATATCAAGCTGACAGCAAAGACATTTTAGAAACAAGACACATATAGAAATAACTTCACCCATAATAAAGCAAAGTGAAGATCAGAGACTTCGCTGTTGTTTCTGTTGATCACAATAAGATCAGATGGAAAGACAAAGGAGAGGTCTGCTTATGTCTTCAGAGTAGAGCTGGATGTCTTGAGACCGGTCTCGAAACCACTTTTACGTGGTCTTGGCCTTGTCTTGGTCTCGATGGTCTTGGTCTTGCTGTCTCAGATCGACATAATGGTCGGGAGATTTGGAACCAACAATATCCATGACACACAACATAACGTTCGATAATGCAACATTATTATTTTGCCTTTCGCTCCCTTCAAATGCAGCCAATCAATGACATACATGTATTTTGTTGTGATGCAGACAACAAAATACAGGTAGAGTTAAACGTTAGATCCAGCATCAGAGTGAGCAGTAAGCCTAGTCAGTCAGTTACAGTAATGTCAGCAGTAGTAGGCTAGTCAGTAAGTTACTGAAATAATGTCAGCGAATTCTTCAGTCATAGCCATCTACCCATCTTCAAACTCTTTTGCCTACCTTTCCAACCTCAGATGACCAGATCATGTATATGTATTATTGTTATGTATCATGTGTTCTTCATGTGTCTTGGTCTTGACCCGGTCTGTATTGGTCTTAGTCTTGGTCTTGTCTTGGTCTCAATACCCTCTGGTCTTGTTAGTGTCTTGGTCTTGGTTTAAGCGGTCTTGACTTCAGGCCTATTTCAGAGTGAAAAGACCCCCATAATCTCACATGTGTACTCTTGCCTTTTAGTGGAGATCTCAAAACAAGTCACATCATTTGCTCAGATTTGCCAAGATAACTGCTTCATCTCTCCTTGATCTCTTGTCTCTTGAATTTTAGATGAACTATTAGGTCTCCTGAGCTATGAAAGAACAATATTGTGTAGTATAATTCCTCAAGGTTCAGTCTTTCATTAGTAACCGGAAACATTAAAAAATATTGTAAAGGAACATTTTCACAATGTAGCGCAGGAGAAGGATAAGAAGAAAGAAGAAATAGCACTGGAAGAAAAGTACGTCTTTGGTCCTCTAATCAAATGTGCAATGTGTCTTCTTCTCACATATCCAAAAAAGGCGACTGTTGCAGAAGAGATCATTCCAGTTGGATGATGGGTCACTGAAGAGAGCTACCTGAGCACAGTCCCCATCTTCATACGTCCAGATACTCCCACCATTATTCAGCTCACCCTGTCGCCAATACCTAGGAAAACACAAAGAAACAAAGTGAAACAGTGAAACAAAGAAAGACTCTTTTACTGATAATGCAGTGCTGTTTAAAAAGTGGTTGTTAAAGGGCTAATATAATGGAAAACCAAATTTTCTTGCTATTTTAAAATCAAAGGGTTTATTGTATGTAAACACTTATTAAATTTCAAAATGTACCGTCCACTCCCCAGTCCATGCGGCCCAAATATGGAAGTTGGAATTCACTGATTTTGTGGTGTCATAAAAAGCCAAGACATACATGTATCCACCAATTCAGTCCACAGTAGTTTATGCAAAAAATAGAACATAGGCCCTTTAACATTAATTATAAAACGAGTAGTAACGGGTAGTTCTGGTACAGTCTGATTGACTGAGCCAGGTTCAAAGCTGTTATAAACTACTCCATTCACAGGCTAAAACATAGCTAACAGGCTAAATATTTGTTACACAAATGATACTCTGACTGGATGCAAGGGCCATTATTTCAGTTTAAATGTAGGGCTGTCCGGTGACGTGCTGATGACTGTCCAGGGTGCACCCTGCTTTTGCCCATTGCAGTTCGGATAGGTTCCATGTGTTTAACTGAGAACTTGGTGGAATAATAGTTTATCACAAATGGTATTAAGCATTGCTTACAGAATATTCATGGGTTTCATAATTTATTTCACTGTCCACCAGTTTATAAATGAAATAATAAACTTGAGGCTATGTTTTACAGTGATTCTATCACCAAATAATATTTTTAGCCATGATAAAATCACAGTAACACACTTACTTAACCAAGAAAAGACTAGTTTTACTAGCCAGAAAAAAACTTTGATTGTTCCACACCCAGAGACAAGCGATGTACCATCCACCCATTTCCAAGAGCCCTCCATGTCATGTTCGGTCAGACCAATCCATAGTTGCTTCCCAAATCCAGAACCAAATTTCTGATGATAAAACAAGTATGAACTTGAATTGCCCACAAGTGAATCACCCACATGTGCGATATCTGTAAGTGGTGGTCTTTTCTTAGTTAATCTCTCACCTGTTCTTCTCTGCTGTTGATGATAACCAGGTCTGCTCCCTTTCCTCTGCAGTCCTGCCTGCTCTGAGCCCAGGTGTTAGAAAATGAGGAAATGTAGTAACAGCTGGTCATGAACCTTGTCCATCCATCAGGGCAAGCTACATCTGGAAGGGTAAAATGGTAAAGTCATGCTGTCACAAAGAGTTTCTGCTTTGGAGCTCACAGTTGGTATGCTTCATAGCTGGTATTTAAGTTGTTTTTCTCTAAAGTCAGGTTTCTGTTAGTGCCTGATAAGTGGTCTCTTTCCTTCATTATGTTATCATACCTGTAGCTGCTTTCTCTGCATTGATATATCATTATAACTGCTCTATAACTTCTCTCTCTTTATTATGTTTTATGCTCAGGCCCGTGATAACAGCCAGCAGGAGAACACACAGCAGCCCCAGACACACAGCAGCTGGATAACCAGAGCACACCTGGCCCCTGGCAGAAGTAGCCTCATAACCTGCAAGAGTCATGATAGCAACATGATTAGACTTCCACTACTGCTTTTTAAATATTTCAGTGATGTGTGCGCTGAAGTGAAATAGAGTCAACCACATGAAAGTAGACCCCTAGATTTACCGCCACTGCCTCTTTCTCTTCTCTGCTAGAATGCAGAGCAATGCAGCATTTTCCAAAACCATGACATATTCTTTTGAATCATCCTATTGTGACAGTCATTATGTCATTATCAAAACGTTGTATTTCCTTTTTGTTATTATTATTTTCTGCGTTATATAAGCAGTTAATGACTAACAGAAATGATCCAAAATTATTCTGAAAAAATGTTGCCTAAGTAAGGTTTAAAATGTTTCTGGCTCCTTAGATGTGGAGACACACTCCATTATACCAGTGTGTGCTAGCTCAGAGTAGACTTGGTGTACACGCCTCGTTCTCGTGCTGGTTGTTATGTTCGGGGCGGCTTCTAGCAACCCACCTGCATGAATTGAGCCTCCGCCGTTCGCTATGATTGCGTTGTTAGACACCTGCACATTAGTTCAGCTGTCTGTCCTCCTGTCTGAGTTTACTCTCCTGTCAGGAAAGATTAGTTGTGTCTTCCCATTGGCCTGTTTGTGTGTCCCTCTGTATTTAACCCAGCAGTTCCGGCAGTGTGGTGTGTGATCTTCCTCATATTTACCCTCGTCTGTGCTGGCCGTCTGCTCTGTTGGGAAGCCACTTGGGGCTCTTAGTCTCACGCTCCTACTGACGTCTCTTCCCTTGCAGGTCTTGTCCAGCGGACTTTGATTATTACTCTCTCTCTCTCTCCCCTGTTCTTCTAGCTCAGCGAGGCGGAATTGTCCTCGGTCTGGCTGTCGCACGTTACGAAGCCACAGCCTTCATGTATTCATAGTGACTACTGGATAGGAGTAAAATGCATCGGGTTCACCTCAGCGCATCCCATATTGACCGTTACCCTCTGTCCCAAGCCTAGCGCTCTGAGAGACCTTCAGAGCTCAGGTTAAATGATTGTTCCCTGTTTCAGTTCTCTACGCCTATGTGTTGTCGAAGAAACTGTTTACTCTTAGTTTTGGTTTAAAACTATCTGTGTTCTTCCAGTACTCCTGCTTCTGTGTCCTCCTACTATCACTATTTTCTTTTCCATAAGAGAAACCTTGCATGCCTCTTGAAGAATTCATAAGAAACTGACAGCGGTTATTAAAGTTTTAAAGTTACTTATGTTGAAAAACGAAATTATTCAAGATGAAAGTACTTGTTTGCATGGTCCAGAATGCCCTGACATGAGAACTGAGACTTTTGATCTTAAAAATCAAACACATACAACCTAAAGAACGTGCTTCACTCATTTCTTATGTATAATCACTGTCCATTTTTCTACATGGTTTAAACATTCAGCAACAGCCCTTTACACTGTGCAACATTTTATGATGAATGGACCAAAATAATTGTTCCAACATGATTCAGAATAAAATCTGTTCATTTATATTAAAATGCACCCTCTGCAACCGTGGTTAAGGATAAGCAGTTCAGAGAATGAATGAATGTTAGACTGCTCTATTAAAGTCATGTTTACCTGCTTTTTGCACTGAGTTCTGGTAGACTCTGACACCGACTCTACTTTCATTGTCCTTTTTTTCAATATCGTCTGTGTTCATGTAGATGCCCTCAGAATCTGCCTCCTTCTCAATCTCCTCCATTGTCCTGATGAGTGTTACATACGAATGGAAGCCACCAGGTGTCTGTCAGTCAGGTTATTCTGGAGATATCATGTGATGCTGGGCCTGTTTCACTCTCTTGTGGGTAAAGGAGGCTAAATCAAGACATGTGCGCCATGGTGCGAGCACAGTTTTACATTTCATCATTTTGTTAGCAGATCATAAGATGACAGCAGTAAAGTCATATTTCCACACATCAAAAAACGTTCAAACTGAACACTGTCCTGCCTGCCTCAGCTGCCTGTGATCGTCTCTTCAGCTGTGCTAGACTGCTGTTCACTGCAAAGCGAGGAAGCATCATCTCTACCAACTTTGAAAACCAACTACTGCTCAGACTTAACAGGAAGTTTAGAGAGTGATGCACACATGAATAAAGAAACTGTAATGTAGAAATTACAGGTTAAATAACAATCATTAAAGGATCTGTAGGACTGTGTTCATTGTTATTACCCTGTTTTAGTTGATCCTGTTCTGTGTTATCATTTTTGGGTTAGAACCGGGGTTTGGTGTTTTGTTTCTGTTTTTGAAGTGTGTTTGTTCTGTGTTTCTTATTTTTCATTAAAACTTATATTCATTTACCTCTGTGGCATCCTCCCCTTTCCCTCTCCAGTACCTACCGTGACACTTAGACAGTAGGGTCGGGGGGCATGCGAGGGCAGTCCACAGCCATCAGTGGTTGTGGCCCTGTCCTACGTATGCCCCCCAAATTTTAATTGCACTTTAGTCTCATACACCTACTCTTCAGAAGCAACATTTCCATCAGTAGGGCCTGGAGAGTGGGGAGGCTACATGGATCACAGTGGGCTGCTTTGGCAGCAGACGCCACGGGACCTTGTAGCTTCCTTCCCCTCTATTTTAACCGCACCTTAGACAGTGAGCGCTGGGGGACATGTGACGGCAACCATATGTCCCCCCCAGATTTTAATTGCACTTTAGATCATAACACTCATGGTGGTGGTGGTGGTGGTGGGGTCCTACATAAAATATCAGTGTGGGTGTGTGTAAGGGTATGTATGTGTGGGTATGTGTATGCTTACTCACTCACTAACTCACCCACTCACTCACACACCCACTCACACATTCACTCACACATTGACTCACCCACTCACTCACTCACCCACTCTCTGTCACTCACTCACCCTCACCTTCACTCTCACACACACAGTCATTCACCCGCTAAATCACTCTCCCACTCACTAACTCACTCACCCACTCACACATTAAATCACTCTCCCACTCACTAACTCACTCACCCACTCACACATTCAGTCACACATTGACTCACCCACGCACCCACTCACTCACCCACTCACTTTCACACGCACATACACACTCACTCACCCACTCACTTTCACACACACATACACACTCACTCACCCACTAAATCACTCACCCGCTCACTTTCACACGCACATACACACTCACTCACCCACTAAATCACTCACCCGCTCACTAACTCACTCACTCACTCACTAAATCACTCACCCGCTTACTCACTCA
>JBBPCX010030426.1:0-16155 GCA_037974365.1 Hydrocynus forskahlii | reverse complement strand
GCTAGCGTTAGCCATGTTAGCTAGCGGTGCCGTTTCAGATGCCGTGCAGAACGCCGGTACTGTTACTGTACTTTAACTCCGACTTGCAGATTCTGCAGGTCACCCTGTTGTTTGTGTGTCTATAGTGAAGTTTCTCTACACATGTGATGCGTGTCTGTCTCCTCTGCTGCCGTGTCTCTCATCTTGTTGTGGTCTTGTGTTTAGATTCCACCGCGCCAACGGTACCGCCCTTTTTATGAAGGGGCTATAATAATTGGTTAAGTCAAGGAATGCGTGTCAGCATAAGCCAATCAGAGGCAGAGACTGCATTGTGTACACAAGCGCGCACAGAGAGAGGAAAAAAACATGACTAGTCACTTTTCTGTTAATGCCCTAGTACATATATATAATTTATCCCAGAGTTCTCAGCATATAACTTACATAACTGAGTCAGGAATTTGAACACCCAACCTTCTGATCACAGGGACAACTTCCTAAGCACCAGGCCACCGGCTTTGCAGGCTGATCTGGTGTCAGGTTTAAAGTTGTTTAATTAAATACAAGAATCTTGAAATACAAAACTCTTGAAACTTAAATACTTCCTAAACATCCGAACACTATTAGAAATCTTGGAATCGAAATCATGTGAGTGGTAGTAGCTCCCTCTTGTGGAGAATGTTCAGACTGCTGGGCACACCTTTAAAGTGACCTGCTAATACCATGCTTATTTTTCAATTTGTGCATGTATAACTATTCAGGTTTACTATGATCATATATTTTAATTGATTAATTTTTAGTAAAAGGTGCAGTTTATAAAGTTACAGCAAGTGTCAGTTGGAACAACACTCTTAAAGAAAAGGTGCCGAAAGGGTTCTTTAAAATGATGACATAAAACTATTATTTATTCCCATTGGAATCTTCTCAGTGTCTTCTCAGATTTTGAAGGATTCTCAGGGGTGACACAGTGGTGCAACGTTGTTGCCTCACATAAAGAAGGTTTTGGGTTCAAATCCCAGCCAGGTGGCCAGAGTTTGTATGCTCTTCCAGTATCTGCGTGCACTTCTACCGGGTGCTCCAGTTTCCTCCCACAGTCCAAATACTTGCATGTCAGGTGAATTGGAGATGTGAAACTGCCCCTGTGTGTGAGGCCTGGCAACCTGTTCAGGGTGTTTCTCCACCTTTTGTCCTATGACTGCTTGATAACTCCTCAGGGACTCCACCTCCTATATATGGTTATTCCATAGCATTTCTTCTAAGAACCCCTGAGAACTCCCAAGGCACCTTTATTTTTAAGAAGACTCTTGAACAGGCTATTTCTTTATTCAAAAACAAATTCCATCATGCTCAGGACACACTCTTGGATGGAAAAAGGTGGCAATTATTCTCTGTCTGCTCAAGACCATCCTGACAGCAGCCTCATAGGAGTCTATACGAACTATTTTGAGCAGGATTTTAACTAGAACCTCATTTGAAAGGATGTTCAAGAGAACACCCGCAGTTGAGATGCTCAGATTACACCTTCTTTTTTTGGTTATAAATTCAGACTTCCTGATGCATCAATTGCTCAGAACAGATGATACCCAGACCTAGAGCCCCACTCGCCCTTCCCGTTTTTGCCTTTACACACCTAGCTCAACTCAAGAACACCTGGGTAATTCTGTGCAGGCTGCATATGTGTGTCTGGGAGGGTGGGTCCTGGGCCTGTATGGGGACCACTAAAGCCATCAAGACAGATGGTTGGTTCACTTTGTGGAATGGAATGGTGGAATCATGGTCCAGAAGAAAGGTCATAGGTCCTAGCTGATGACATCCTGGACCCCCTTCTGATCACTCTGATCATCCTGTGAATGGCTTGAAAACAGGGAAAGAATTTTACACTGTTCACACTGTGTGATGTGTGTTACAGTGTTACACTCACTGCTGGTGGGGTATAAGATGGGTTAAACTTTAGACCATGTTTTAGGGGTCCTCCCTTATGCAATGGGAACCAGCTGCAACATCTGGAATGTCCAGATTCATCACTGTGTGTGTGTGTGTGTGTGAGTGTGTGTGTGTTGTATGATCATTACCTGTGCTAGATTGTGTTGGCCGGCATTTACAAGCTTCTCATTAGAAAGACATGCAGCCAAAGCAACGGGGGCTGGTCTTAACACCTTTAGTTTATTAACTAATAGCTTTAATTGCTTTGCATAGACACCATCCTGCTCAGGCCTGTAACTGAAAAATCTTGCTCAGGCCTATAACTGTATCCTTTCGTAAGTGTGAATTTCTCAGATTTATTTTGTCATTTAAGTTTTTTACATTGTTGGATATTTTTAGTTGTCTTGCTGGGGATTAATTGTTTGTTTTGCTGTTACTTCCCCACATGATCTATTCTGATAAGATCAATGATAAATTATGAAATACTTTGCTTTTAATAGTACTACTACTACCACTGCTGATACTACAACTACTACTACTGCTATTACTACTAATAATAATGATTCTCTGCCTGGTTGGGACAAGCCACTCATATAATAATAATAATAATAATAATAATAATAATAATAATAATAAACGATAATAATAATACCATTACATATTTTTTTTTTAATAATAATTTTGTCGTTAAATTCAGGCTATAATCGGAAATTGCTTACTAATTAAGAGACAAGGGAGGGAGGCTTGTTACCCCAGGTAGGGGACATCTATATATATAGATGGTCTCCACACAGTGGTCTAACAAGCTGCTCTCATGTTCTCTACATACTTGGAGGTGCTGAAGAAGGCACAATTCATACACTCAACATGATTCATCTTTACTGGGCAAATAACAAAAATATATCTTTGTCTGTAGAGTGTTTGATTCCCGGACAGCGATGAACTCTGACAGCGACAAACTCTGAGAAAAAAAATTTGATGCAGAAGTGGACGACGTGGTATAGGAGGCGCTGGACTGTGTTTGAGTCATGTGATAGATTTTTACTGATAGTCGTTGACTGATTTTGATGTTTTATTTTTTTAATAACTCATGTTATTATCATCTGGTTTATTGATTATATCTGATTATAATTCACCAGCTTTAGTAAATGTTCAGAGTGTGTGGTGGTATGGTGTGATAATGTGTAGCAATGTGAGGCATGATGGTGCGTAGCAGTGTGTGGTGTGTGTGATGGTGTGTATAAATGTGTGGTGTGTGTGATGGTGTGTATAAATGTGTGGTGTGTGGCGTGTGTGATGGTATGTGTGATGGTGTGTAGCACTGTGAGATGTGGTGTGTGTAATGGTGTGTAGTGCTGAGTGGTGTGTGTGTGTGTAATGGTGTGTGTGTTGCCGTGACTAATGGGTGGTACTGGTCCTCACTCAGGTGTGGTGTGTGTGATGGTGTATAGCAGTGTGTAGTGTGTTGTGTGTGTGTGTGTGTTGTGTGTGTCTTGGTGTGTGTGATGGTGTGTGTGTGTGTGATGGTGTGTGTGTGTGTGTTGCTGGGACAAATAGGTGGTACTGGTCCTCACTCAGGCTCATTAATACATGTGGTGTGTAGCAGTATGTGTGATGTGTAGCAGTGTGTCATGTGATGTGTAGCAGTGTGTGGTGTGTAGCAGTATGTGGTATGCGTATAGCAGTATGTGGTGCGTAATAGTGTGTGGTGTGATTTGTGTGTGTGTAGCAGTGTATGGTGTGTGTGTAACAGTGTGTGGTGTGTAGTGATGTGTGTGTGTGTATGTGTGTGATGCTGTGACAAGTGGGTAGTATTGGTCCTCAATCATGGTTCATTAGTACAGCTACGGTGTGAGCAGTGTGTGTTTTGTGATGTGTAGCAGTATGTGGTGTGTGTGTGGTGTGTGATGGTGTGTGTGTAGCAATGTGTGATGATGTGTATCAGCGTGTGGTGTGTGTTCCTGTGACTAATAGGTGGTACTGGTCCTCACTCAGACTCTTTAGTATGTGTGGTGTGTGTGATGGTGTGTGTGGTGTGTGGTGTGTGTGTGGTGCGTGTAACAGTGTGTGGTGTGTGTGTGTGTGTGTGTGTGTGTGTGTGTGTACTGGTGTGTTTGTGTTGCTGTGACTAATAGGTGGTACTGGTCCTCACTTAGGCTCATTAGTGTGTGTGTAGTGTAGCTGTATGGTTTGTAGCACTGTGTGTGTGTTGCCATGACAAATGGGTAGTACTGGTCCTAGCTCAGCCTCATTAGTACAGCTGTGGGATTTTAAACTTTACGCTCATAATAAGTGTAATGAAAGCAACAACTGACTGTAAAGATGTGTTTTTCCTGTTAAAGTCGAAATGGACAAATGACTGTAGGAAAAATATAAACTTTAATATAAAGCCTTTATTTGGACTTCACACATCTCAACCACTGCTCTGGTCCATCAAAGACACATAGTCTGAAAGATTCTTTAGGGAACTAGAAGTGCTTCTTCTGTGAGGCTCTCACTTTCCAAACTCTTTTTGCTGTTCATTAGTGAGAATTACACACTACATGTAAATCTATAAAGATACATTTATTTAATTGAGAAAAAAAATAGAACTATATCTCAAAATGAAGCTGATAATGATTCTGTGCTTTAATTGTAATCTGTAAATTCCAAATTCCCTCCAGAGATTAATAAAGTGTTTTAATAATAATGCACATATTTCTGGAGACCACCACAACCTTCTCCTTTCTTAAATAACTTCAGATGAAAGCACACTCTTCTCAGACCTCTCATTCATCCAGTGTACCCTCAGAAAATTCTGCTGAAAAAAAATCTTGTGAATTCATAGCAGCAAAAAAAGGGTTAAAAGAGGGGGAGTGGTGTGTGTGTGTGTGTGTGTGTGTGTGTGTGTGTGTGTGTGTGTGTAAGTATGCCTATGTGGGTGTGAGTGTGTTTGTAGGTGCATGTTTGTGTAAATGTAATTGTGTGTGGTTGTGTGTGTACATTTGTTTGTAATTGTGTGTGTGTGTGTGTGAGTGTGTGTGTGTGTGCATGGTTTTGTGTGTGTGTGTGTGTGTGTGTGAGAGAGAGAGAGAGAGAGAGAGAGAGAGATGTATAAGTGTGTGTCTAATTGTGTGTGTGTGTGTAAGTGTGTGTGTGTGTGAGAGAGAGATGTATAAGTGTGTGTCTAATTGTGTATGTGCATGCGTGAGAGAGAGAGTGTGTGTGTGTGTGAGAGAGAGATAGATGTCTAAGTGTGTGTCTAAATGTGTGTGGGTGTATGTATGTGTGAGTGTGGGGGTAGGTCTGTATGTGTTGGGAGGTGTGTTATATAACACAGGACTATTTTAATCCATTTTAAAGTTTTGGCACTAATATATATAAATAAGCTCCTCGGGTCCTCGCGGGGTGATTCCTGCCGTGACGCGCATGCGCAAGACATTTTCGACACCATGAGCTTTGTGACACAGACACACTCACTTCTCCACTCACTTTTAAAACACAGGCAGTCTGAATTTCTGAACCTCAGACTCGGACTGAGACATGGGAAGAAGATCTGCTCGGTCCCGCGCTTTTATAATAATAATTACAAAAATAAACCTTTAATATTGTTTACAAAAATACAAAAATAAAAAAATAAAAACATTTAAAATCCACAGTCTACAAGTTATGGGGATTTTAACAAATGTATGGACTAATATGTTAAAATGTGCGTGTGTGTGTGTGTGTCAGTTTGTGTGTGTATTTAAAATGTGTGTGTTAAAATGTAGTATGTTTTTTAAATTGTGTGTTATAATTTGTATGTGTGTTTTTAAATGGTGTGTTAGAATTTGTGCGTGTGCGTATTTAAAATATGTGTGTTAAAATGTGTTTGTGTATGTATTTAAAATGTGTGTGTTATGATTTGTGTGTATCTGTATTTAATAATTAATGTGTCGTAATTAGCTGTAATTATTTAAAAAATAAACCGTGCGTGTGTGGGTTTAAAAATTAAAATGTCTGTGTATGTATATTTAAAATGTATGTGTGTATGTGTTTCAAATGCATCATAATGCAACATATTTTTCTTTCTTCATTTTTTTCTGACCCTTAAAGTTCAGTCCAACATTTTTGTGCACGTTTTGCTCACAATAAATAGGAAAATATCGTGAAAATATGTATTTTTGTGCAAAACAAAAAAAAGCCTGCTGACGACAGTTTGTTTTGGGGGATAAAACAGGCTAAAGTGACAGAGGGGGTCGCGCAGAAGGTTCGGGGGTCTCAGCAGCGGGCTGGAGGTCTCAGCAGAAGGTCCGGGGGGCTCAGCAGAAGGTCCTGGGGTTTCAGCAGGGGGCTGGGTTTGCAGCAGAAGATGCGGGGGTCTCAGCAGCAGGCTGGGGGTATCGGCAGCGGGGCCGAGGGTCTCAGCAGAAGGTCCAGGGCTCTCAGCAGAAGGTCCAGGGCTCCCGCGGGCCTCAGCTGCGGGCTGGGGGTCTCAGGAGAAGGGTTGGGGGTTTCAGCAACGGGACTGGGGTTCTTAGCAGCAGGTCGGGGGTATCAACAACGGGCTAAGGGTGTCAGCAGCCTGCTGGGGGTCTTAGCAGCGGGACTGGGGGTCTCAGGAGAAGGGTTGGGGGTTTCAGCAGCGGGACTGGGGTTCATAGCAGCAGGTCGGGGTTATCAACAATGGGCTAGGGTTCTCAGCAGCGGGATTGGGGTTCTCAGCAGCGTGCTGGGGTCTTAGCAGCGGGACTGGGGGTCTCACCACAAGGTTTGGGGGTCTCCGCAGCAGGCCGGGGGTCTCAGCACCGGGATTAGGGCTCTCAGCAGAAGCTTCGGTAGTCTCGGCAGTGGGCTTGGGGGTCTCAGCAGAAGGACAGGGCTCTCAGCAGCGAGGGTAGCCCATGCGGCAGAAGCAGACGGTCCTCAGGATGCGGCACTTGCAGAAGGCGCAGGGGTCGCAGCAGACCGCGTTCGGACCCTTACAGCTCGCCCACAGCGGGACGCAGTTCGGGGGTGGCGGCCTCTTCACGCGCCCACTTGTGTTAGTCTGAAACAAAGCCACGGAATCAAAGAGGCGCGCGACACGCGACCCCACGCGACGTGACTGCACCGATCTAATCGATTATTTATAAACGTCCTTCAGACGAAGATATGGCTTTTTAATGTCATATTCAGACAAAGGCACGTGATAAACTCATGTTAAACTCAGCACAAATGATTTTTTTTTTAATTTTTGGCCATAGCACAAATACACAGAATTAGTTTGAATTCTGTTTAATTCGACCTAATTCTCCTAAATCTTAATTCTAAATTAATTTAGTATTTTATCACTTTTTATGCTGCTTTTTATACTACTTATATTTTTTATTGGTGAGTTCAAGAAATTTCATTACTGTGAATGACGCTCCATTGTTATCATGACAATTAATTAGAAACTATTTGTCCTGCGGAACTCATTCACACAGACATGAAAAACATACATAAACGTCCTTCTATAAAACAAAAATAAAGACAAAACACTTTACACCCCCACTACGTAAAATTCAGTACGTTAAAATCATACTTCTGTTAAAACCATATCGCCCCAAATCAGTCAATTAAAGTTACTTAATAATTGAACTTGTTTTAAGCTTAAGTCATTCAGATTTAAAACAAGCTTAATTTTAATTAAGTAACTTTTACTGGACTGACTGAAAGCCATGAGTTTGCTTGACATTTTATTTCATTTTTAATTTACATTATTGAAATTCGGGACGAAAGTGTTTTCCCCACTTTGAATTCTGGGGATCTTTCTGGGCGGGTCTGGTTGGACTCATTTATCAAACAGCCAGAATTGAATATTATGAATTCGTTATTATACAAATTAGCTTGACGAAACGTTCCATAATTACTACCATTTTTTTACATTGTAAAAAAATAAATAAATGTGTGTTTTATTTTAAAAGCCTACATTTATATTCTCAGTTAAAATTCTAAGTAATGCACCTATAATTATTATTATATTTCATTATTTTATATATTGTTTTTGTGTTTGTTTATTGTTTCCTGTTCTTGTAAGGCGTCCTTGAATGCCTTGAAAGCTGCCTATAAATAAAACAATTTATTTATAGGCATTATTAGTAGTAGTATTATTAAAATTCTGAATTAAAACTCAGTGGAACAAATATTACAGCTTACACTTTTCATTTAACTAAAAATAATCGGACCAAGTAACCTCCCTCCCCAAGTTTGTGGTTGAACTTAACAAACCTTTTTTGATTTCTTCTCTGATTTCTTCACCTTCTTTGATGTATCTGACAGTTCTTAGAAAACAAGCAGAAAGACACAAAGGAGGTAAGTATCTTATAATCTGTGCACAAATAATTTAACAGATTATATAACTATGATGTATAGATATTCTCACTACCTCTTTTGTTTTTAACATAAAAATAATTAATTTTAATGACTCATCATTACTCTAACAGATAAATGATATGAACAGATAAATGAAATGAAGACAGAGAGGGAGGAGAGAGAGAGAGAGAGAGAGAGAGGTGGGAGGAAGAGAGATGCGAAAGAGAGAGAGACAGAGAGAAAGACAGTGAGAGAAAGAGACAGAGAGAAAGACAGAGAGACAGAGAGAGCGAGAGGGAAACAGAGACAGAGAGAGAGACAGACAGAGAGAGTGACAGAGAGAGAGAGACAGAGAGAAAGACAGAGAGACAGAGAGAGCGAGAGAGAAACAGAGACAGAGAGAGAAAGAGTCATACCTACTATGAGGACGGGGGGCGAGTGTGTTTGGTTCTGGAGGCTGGTTGTGGAAGACTGGTTGGACTTCATTTCCTCCATCAGCATGTGTGTGTTCACCACTTCCCAGCATGCCGAGCAGAGCACCAGACAGCACAGCAACAGGGATGGGTTCATCTTTAGGTCCACACTCACTCTGTACACACACACACACACACACACACACACACACATATAGACACAAAGACACACACACACACACACACACACACACACACAGAAGAAATGGTAATATTTAAGTTAAATAAAGGTACATGAAGCAGTAGAGCAGAATACAGATAAAAGTGTATACGTTTGCGCAGATCTTACTGGTAATGTTGTTTATAGGTAAAGTTGTTACACAGTTTTGTGAATGAATCTGACCTGCTTGCCTTTATTTATTGGCTGAGAATCGAACCAACCTGCCAGATATGAATATTTTTGTATTCATTCCACTCTCTCAGGCACCTGAACATGATAAGTCATGATGTTGGTTTTATGAACAAAAAGTGGGTGTTTTAAATCACAACCAGGCCTCCTTCAAGTTCACTGAAATGTTAATGATAAATAAACACAAGATAAAACTGTACCTACTGTGAACCTACTACTAGAAGTTCAATGAAGGTCACATTTTAGGGTGGTGCTGTTAATACCTACACATGTTATTCATTGTTAAAAATTAAGTGACCTGCTTTCCTTAAACATTAATATTCAAATAATAAATGACCGCAATGTAAAACACAGATTATTGTTCTAATAACTCACTTTTAGAACTTTAGGAAACTCAAACATTTAAGGTTGAACAGTTAGTAGCAGTTTAAAATACTACACACTGTGTTCACTGTTAAAAATTAAGTAACCTGGTGGCCTGAAAATGAGTTTACTGAACTCAAAATAATAATGAACAGATAATTGCACACACCAATAAAGGATTTTGGCTCTAAATGAAGACCGTGTCATCCTGTTGGTGCTGTAGGTGGTGAAGGATCAGTTTGGGTTTTTTTACTGTTAAAAATAATCTTGTTGCCTTAAAAACTGAGCTCATTGAAATGAACACAATTTCATACAAAATATCTTTACTATGCTTCCAGAGATAAAATTTGCATAATAAGCATACAAATAACCATAAGCAATAAAGGCAACATAGACTAATAAAAGTAAGGTTTAAAATAAGTTAATGTTGGTTAAATGGTATAGCATAATAGAAGTAAGATTCAAAATTGGTTAATATAGGATCAACAGATAGTATAAGTAAGATTTAAACTCTTTGTGAGTGTTATGAAATTTAAACTCTTTGTGACTTTAAATTCAAAAGGATTTTAGTGAAAAGTAGCCCCACTTATAGGCAGTAGAAATTAATGCATTAGAATTAGATCCAAATGCCTGACTATAACTTAACTATAGAATCCCAACATCTGATAATAAAAGAAAATAAAGCAATAACAAGAAAACACCCTGATATTTGTAGAGGTGCTAATTAACTGAGGGCAGATTACTGAAATGATTATCGCCTTCTTAATTTACTACTAGAGGTTAAATCATCTCAAAACTTTAGCAAAGCAGCCAGATCACTTACAGCCAGATTCACTTTTACAGCATTTGGTTTTACGGTGAAGGTAAAAAAGGTGAAAAAGAATCATTTAAAGAACAATGCAGCACTGGTGCAACATAAAAGTGTCTCTTTTAAAAACTCAGCATTCCATTTAACACACAATCACACAACTTTTCACACAACTATCTGTCAACACGAGAATTTTTTATCAAATTTGACATAAAAAAAAAAAAAACTGTTTAGATGAACAATGTGTTTATTTTGCATTAATATTACTAAATATATTAAATTAAACTTAAAAGAATCAATACAAATAACATTTTACATCAAATAATGTTCAGTCTATCAGTGTGTTCCTTGTGGAAGTCCAGTATTTTTGTAGTTTCCTCAGAAACCTGGTTTGACTCAGTCAGGCCTTCATTAACTTGTGTTCTCCTCACCAGCTCACAAAATATCACCGTATTTTTTACAAACAAATCTCTAAGACGCCTGGACAGTACTGTATTTATAAACACTATGAAACCGAACTCTTTCCATACCAGTCCTACATTAAAGAGTGAGGCTGTTAATTCTCCCCACACTCAGAACAGAACAGAACACACACGCTGCTTCAGCAGTGTACAGGTTTATACTCATCTCTCTCCTGCAGGACCATGGAGCACTTTTTCACAGAGGACAGTAAAACACACTGTCCAGAGCGTCTGAGAGTGAGGAACGCCTGCACACACACACACACACACACACACACACACACACTCACACATGGCCATGTCTCACATTCCAGAAGTGGTTCAGGCACAACAGCTCCCATCTCAGACACTATTTTTTAGTATTTTACCCCAAAATATGCTCTTTTCCACGTCCAGGTTCTTCCTGCTCTCCTCCTTCACCCCCAGCCTCCACACCACAACTATCCACTTCTTCATTTTGGTTACTGAAAGTCGAGGCGGCTCAGACTGACCCGTGTTCGAGGCGCCGAGGTTCTCTCTCCTCCAGCTGCGGCTCTTTCGTTCCTCTCTCCTCTGCTCTGAGAGAGCAACACCAGCACTGGATGGACTTTTGTAGCCACACAGATTTTGAGGGGTGAAAGGGATCAAGCTTTGCAGGGGCGGACCCCCACACACACACATACACACACACACACTTATTCACAGAAACACACATACACACTCATTCACAGACACACACATGAACAATACGCACCCACGCATGCGTGCATGAACACAAACACACACACACACTCACACATACACACACACGTAAACCTCCATAGACTTCATCATAAACCTTCTTTTAATAACAGTTAAACACTCTTAATTAGTACAACTGAAACATGAAATGTATTTCATACATTTAATATGTGACCAGATGAAGTCTTTAACTGTAGTATTGTATAATATGTTAGCATGATAGTATACAGTACATGTAGTCTAGAAACAGTAAATATGGTACAATACAGTAACTAAAGCATGATACAATGCGTCAGTTTAAAAGTTTAAATGTGGGAAAAACAATATACAATAATTTGATAGTATACAGTTTA
Source organism: Hydrocynus forskahlii (assembly GCA_037974365.1). NCBI lineage: Eukaryota > Metazoa > Chordata > Actinopteri > Characiformes > Alestidae > Hydrocynus > Hydrocynus forskahlii. The sequence goes on along the minus strand of JBBPCX010030426.1, from coordinate 4,435 downwards.
TGCAGTGTATATACAGTATGTATGGTGTATATACAGTATATATTTTGTATATACAGTATATATGGTATAATATAGTATATGAAGTATGATACAATCAATCAGTTTTAAATGAAAGTTTTATTTATTGTGAGAAAAAACAATATACAGTGTATTTGGTATAATATATAAAGTATGATATAATTAATCAATTTTATACAAAGTTAAATGGAAATAACTTTCTTCATTTGTTTTTTACTTGCTGTTGTTGCTCTTTGTTGGGGCTCTTTATGCATCTCACTCTCCATAGACCACCCAGGTGTTAGAGTTATGAATTATGATTATTTCATGTTGAAAGTGGCTACATGTGCTGCATTGTGGACGTAAACAGACGTCAAGTCTGCTGGACGTAAACAGACGTCAAGCATGTGTGTGTTTGGTGTGAATGGAAGTTAACTCATGAGGTATGTTGACAAGAAGGTTTCTGAGGGCACAGTTGTGTCAGGATCAATATAAAGGGCTCAGTAAAGATTTTAAAGGGCTCCTTTGTATCTCTGGCCCCGGCGCAATTACCCTCACTGCCCCCCCACCCTGGTGGTTACACCACAGAGCCAGGACTCCTGTTCACTGAACATGCTGAAGCCTGGTGATGAAAGATCTGAGTGAAGTCTGAATCACGCCTCAGTGGAGGCGCTGAGGAATCTCTTTATATCTAGACAACAGTCAAACTTGTTGACTTTCAAGATTCACGATTCAAGATTCAAGATGTTTGTCACATACACGGATATATACATACAACATTCAGTGAAATGTAGCCCTTAGGCAATAGTGCAATAACTACAAGGTAGAATATAGTATAGAGTAGAATAATAGAGTAATTTGACAAATATACACAAATATAAACAATATACATAAAACAATGCATACAAACTATGGACTTGAGTGCCTTCCTGTTGTATCTGCAGGTCAAAGATAAGATAAGAAAGGATAAGATAAGAAAAGATAAGATAAGAAGAACTTAGCATGCTCAGTGCAGCAAGGAAGAATAAAAGATAATAAGACCATATATTTTTTTAAAAATAGACAACAATAGTGCAACAACAAGAACATTATTGTAACAAAATAATTATAATTCAGGGGGTTTTGTGTGTCGGATGTTTTCTCTGAGTGTGAAAATTAATGTTAACAGACATAAAGACCTCACTTCAGTCGTTTCCATTTAATTCAGTCTAAATCAGGTTTTTTTATATTATTCCCCTTCTTATGACCCTATAAATATATATATATATATGTATATATGTATAGATGTGTGTGTGTGTGTGTGTGTGTGTGTGTGTGTGTGTGTGTGTGTGTGTGTGTGTGTGCATCTGTGTGTGTGTGTGCATCTGTGTGTGTGTGTGTGTGTGTGTGTGTGAGAAAGAGAGAGAGAGAGAAAGGGAGAGAGAGACTTCTGAAGCACAATTTCCTTGTGCTCTAATATGTTAAACTCAGCATGACTTATTGAATTTTACCACAAATTAAATCAGCTGTAGGGTCTTTAGTTCATGCCTCCACAGAGTTTCTTGTTTTTATTGAAGGGGCCAAATACTTGTAGTGTATTTGGCCCCCTCAAGCCACTTTTTTCTGAGCTTGTATCTCTATTATTTGTCCTTTTTCTACTCTAATAAGCTACATTTGATAATGTTATTGGGTTTAATGTGAGACAAAAGCAAGAATATTGAGTAGCAAACCACTTTGCACTTATATTTATTAATTTGTATTTATTAGTATTTATTAGAACTTAATGACATTGTCTCAATGATCAACTTGATTAAACACACTATTTGTTTGATCTGGGCCTGAAACAAAACAGAGCCACAGAAATGCTCCTCTCCTGTTCTATGTTTTTCTTAGGTTTTGTCTTACCAGGTATTTCTTTTGTAAATTTTAGAGGCTGAATCTGAAATGTAACGCTGTAGGTAAGAGCTGACATGAACTAGACCCCTGTGCGTGATTCGCCATGTGTTTTCACTTTCAGGAAATAGGTGAAGCCATTATGCTGTTCTATCATGCTCAGAAGAGAGAAGCCCTCATCGTGTTTGGGGTCCCATTTTTGAAGCGTCCTATTAAGTTTCAAAAATTGCTCAGGCGAAGATAAACGGCGGAGGATACATCAAATGCCAGCCGAAGCCAAATCGCAGCTCCTCCGCTCAGCTCAAATCCCACCAGCCTGGCTTCAATTTCATTTGCAATCACATACTTCTTAGAAGCCTTTGATGCTTCTTAATAATTGCTCCTGAAACTCCACTTGTTTGTGATTTTGGATTCAGAAAAGATCATAAGCAGTCTGAACAAGTAATCTTCCAAAAAGAAACAGGAGCACTTCTGACTGCAGGGCCAGACCTTTTTTTTTTGTTTTAATAGTTCATTTCTGTTCATAAAGAGCCTGCTTTTGCTTTTTTTGGAACCACAAGACCCCCTAAATGCCACAATAAAAAATGGAAACAAACATAAACAAAAAGACGTGACATTTTTCATGTTTGTGTCATGCCAACTTTGTTTAGTCTTTGTTAGCTTTAACCAGGTGGAACATTTCAGTTGTGTCTGTATTGTAACAGCCTATCTTTTGTTTTCCTTTTCAAGTGTTTTTAGGTTTTTAATGCGGAATTAAACAGAATTAGTTCTGCACATATGGGAGGGTAAACACTAACAAAACAACAGCCACACGCCATTTAAAAGAACACAGACCATAACAACACAACCTTTGAGGAGCCTGACAAAAGATAACACTCCTTCATCAGTGATTTTTCACGTCTGTCTATAATCAAGAGCTTCAGACGGCCTCTAAGCAGCTGAACAGTTGTGAGCTCACATACTTCCACACTCACATTTAAAGTCAACATGACCTTTTCTATATACTTATGTCATGTCATATAAAAGATTAAATACATGTCTGCCTGTAATCCTTTATGAAAACTGCTGCTTTTTATCAAGACAACAGCCCCCCCTCCCAATAACGTCCTCTGAATTTTGATGATGTCACTTTGCACCAGAGGGTGGGTGAAATATGAACCAATAATGGCAGGATTCACCCCCACCTATCACAAAGAAAAAACACTCCCAATGATTTACAGCTCCAGAACAAAAGTAGAGACCACTGCAAAAACGTTCAGTTTCCCAGGTTGTATCTTTTATAGGTGCAAGTATTGAACGGAACAGCTTTACCTTTGTTTTTAAGAACTGCTGACAATATTTCTCCTAATTTTCAAATAAAAAATATTGTTCTTTAAAGCATCATTTTAAAAGAAATGACAAAATATCAGAATAAGAGAAATGATGCAGTGTTTTTCAGAATTTAATAATTAAAAGAAAACAAATCTCTTGTTCCCTCAAACAAAATGGCAGTAATTATATGCTGATAATAATAATAATAATAATAATAATAATAATAACGATAATTATTTTTTTTAATTTCCCCTTGGTATCTGTAATTATGTAAAACTGAGTATTTTGGTGGACAGCAGGCTCATCATCTTGTAACAGTTTATTATGACTTGACTGCAGAAAGCAAGCAGTAGTCATTTGTATAAAAACAACTCATCTGAAAGCTGTTTTGTGCAGAAATGGTGAGAGGAGAGAAACCTGCGCAGATAGCATGCAGATGTGGCCACTTCTGGAGAATATACAGCACCGCTGGCTCCCAGTCCACACTGGCAAACTGCATGTGGGCCAGAAGTGTCCCACATTAAAACTTGCTCATTTGGCCCACATGTCCCAGAACAGCTCTGGGCTACTTCCGGCACAGATACAGCACAGCGGCCAAACACTGCCACCAGAAAACGGCAGTGTTAAAAATGAAAAATGCTCATATGGGCGACATGTTTCCCTGCAGATCTGAAGCGTTTCTGGCAGAAATACAGCAGAGCATTCTCCAACATGTTCCAACTGAAAAGTCCAACTCAGGACAACTCAGGATAAAACCCGAGAGCACCCCAAACATACACACACACAGACACACACAAACACACACACACACACCCACACACATACACGCATAAAAACACAGCAGAAAAGCAAACTGAAAAACAACAGCAACAACCACTAATGACAACAACAACATCAAAATATGTGATCAACAGGATATTTACTGCGAACAAGGACACAGAACTGCTGTTCAGAATCAGAATCAGAAAACTTTATTGATCCTGAAGGAAATTGCTTATGTTACAACTATACAGATACAGAGACAATGCATCAATATAAAAAATAGTATAAAGTCAAAATAAAACTCTGGATAAAATACTCTATGCTATGTCCACAAAATGCTGTGGTCAGTAAGACAGACGGATTTAATAAAGTAAAGACTGACTGATAATAGCCCAGTAACAGTGACCACATTTCTCACCTATAAGTCTATAAAACTGATCAAAATATATATATATATAGGGATAGAAGAGATAGATAGATAACAACATAGCAT
>JBBPCX010030416.1:0-16156 GCA_037974365.1 Hydrocynus forskahlii | reverse complement strand
GCTTGCTTTGTAAAGCGACCTTGGGTTTGTGAAAGGCGCTATATAAATATAACTTATTATTATTATTATTATTATTAGAATGAAAGCTGTAATCAGCTGAAGATGTAGTTTAATGGTTTTAGATAGATCTCCCACTGGTATGGTTACTGACTGACTGAATGATAGCAATAAAGTGCAGAAGCAGAGAAGCAACTGCAAAGCACAATACTGTCAGTGCCCTGCTTTTCTGCCAGCATGGCTTTTCCAAACTGTTTAAAGTTTCTAGTTTTTGCCAAACATGTGGTGAACTGCTTTCATGGATTCATGGTTTTCTTTGAGGAACAAGGCGTCTTCCTTCCTATTGTGGGCCACATTTGTATAACCTGAGGGGTCCCCAGAGAGCTCGTTCAGCATTTTTTGGTTTGCTTGTGGGCTGAATTTGGTGATCAGTTTAGAAGATGACAGAACTTTTATACTAACTTCTTTCTCCTGACGGAAGTTACTTCATCTAAATTTTCCAAACCTCAGATTAGCTCTTTGTAAACTGTTTGGTAAGCCTTTCCAGTGCCAGAGACATCGACACTCATTCTCTAGTGAGGGTCTCTAAGGGCTCTTTTGATCCGGGCCTGATCTGTTACCTCTTGCAGCATTACAACCCATCTTCTCATTTTTATGTAAAACAAGCCCTTTCAAAAGGCTCTCAAGTAACTGGATCCCTGTTTTGCACCTGTTCTGACACAGCTGGTGCTCATCTTCTGCAGTTTAGAAGATGACAAATCTATAGGCGGGGCTGTACAGTGCAACAATATCACATTGGGTGTCATCTAACTAACTCTTCACAAAAAGATACAAGGTGAAATACAATGTGACTAGGCGAGCAGCAGTAACTGATATGATTCCAGACATTCAGCATTTGTCTTTTTATCTTCAGATTGAGATAAGACCTTTAATGTGTAAATTTCTAGCTCTGGTGTCGCCTGTCTGTGAGTGGTAACCTGTTTGCTGATAGCATGGAAATAAGGTGCAGATACCCAATTAAACTAATCAGGGAGTAATTACTTTCTCACAGTGGTGAATCTTAATTTGACAGCTCAGCACTGTGTTTATGTATTATTAATACGGTTATCTGACAGGACTGCCATCATGGCATCCAAAGCAAGGACGAGGTGGGAAAATTCTGGAATCAGATTGTGTGAATGCAAAGTCAATAAAAAAAAAAGAAGTTACAGTGTAATTCTATAAATATACGGATGTTGCAGATGTCGAGATGGGATTGTTTTGTATTTTTCTTTTGAACTAAAAATAACCAAAGAGAAATCAATGTTTTTTAAATACTGGATAAGTAATGGAAGTCTACCTCAGAAATGCTAACAGGCTAGGCTAGCATGTTTACGGTTGGGTGCTGGTGCGGTCACAAAGACTTCTCCTTTGTGGACGATGTGCGAACATGTTAGTCAAAGGAGCATATTTTCACAGTTTTTTAACTAACTGAGATAAAAATCAGCCAGAGGAATCTCTTCCGGTTACCAATAAAACCCGGTGTGTTTGTGGCTCAGCCATGTTCTTAACAACACGTCTTTTTCAACACACTCATGTTTGTTAGCAGTGAAGTATGATATGATATACTTTTATTTGAAGAAAGCCATCGCTATTTTTAAAGCTCCCGTTAAAACAGAAGATCTGGGTTTTACTGAACTCTTGGCCAGTATATGTTAATATGATGAAAGGAATACCCGAACAGCGATTTCACTATTCAAATACTGGCCCCTTGAATAATTAACTAAGTACTCAAGTAAGTGCACACATCTCTAATATTTAAAGCTTTATATTAAAACAGAAATATTTATTTTTCAAGTGTTTTCTCTTTCACTCTGCTCTGTCATTCACCATGATCTATGGCTTTCAAGATAGGGGTCCTGTGAAATATACATATACGTATATGAATATAAACATTAGTAAGACATATACCGTTCTGTGCAAAAGTCTTGAGCCACCGCATCATTTCTTTATATTTTGCTTTGGTATATCGAGCAGATTCAATGAAACAACATATGTTTTACTGTGACAGGCTGCACAGTTCAAAAAGATCCAAGGAGCCAGTATACTGATCACTGGTCTGATCATCTGGAATCATCTGCAGTTGTTTCTTCACTGGTTCTCAGACCTTAAGTTAGATGTGCTTTGTGCTGCTTGAATGATTCATACATAGATTACTGTGTGGCTTAACAAACAAAAAACATAGAAACTGGACGTGTTCAGGGACTGGACTGAAAATAAGAGACTTTGGAAGTCCTTCAGGAAACCTGGAGAACTGTTCCTAAAAATATGAAGAAATGAGTGGTTTCACAGTACTGTAGTTATTTACATACATACTCATGCATACCCATAAATATAGAAGAAAACTGCTTTAAACACATCCTAACACTGTGAAAAAAAAACCTGTGTGCGCATGTGTGTGTACCTTCGCAGTCTGAGGGCTCTGTGCTGCCGTCCTCCTGGTCCGGCAGGAGTCGTTTAAATTTGTGGTGTCGTCCTGGTGAACTCTGGGCCTCAACCTCCGCGACCCCAGAATGGAAACTTTGTGAGCGCGAGACGGAGATTTCGAAACGCTTCACGACCTCCCCATCGCTGTCTGAAGAGCTGGTCACCTCTCCATCATCTCCATAACTGTTCACTACATACACACGCACATACACATACGCGCACACAGAGGAAATGTTGGAGGAGAGGTCAATTGGAAGGGGTCATTTTACCTTTATGATGAAAGGAGGTAATGGGCTGAGAGGGGTAAATAACAGAAAGGAGAGGGAGAAAAAGGACAGAGAAATCCAGAGAAAAAGAATTACTGTGAATCAAAATGACTGTGACTATGATTTTTGCAGACCTCAGCGTGTACATCATTTCCACACTAATCAAATACTATCAATACTCTCACACAGTTGTTGTCGAAAGTATCATTACTTTAGACAACAATTGTGTGAGATGTTTTATTTAAGTAAGTCAATTCACTGCACTACTTTTCTCAGTGCTTTTTTAATCAGTCCATACACACACACAGACACACACACACACAGACACACACACAAACTACCAATTCAAATCAACCCAAGTGGTTCTACATCCAGCAGCAGTGGTTGCCATGGTTACCAGTTCCTCACACTCAAGTGTTTTTCACCTTTTTCTTATTTTGCCGCGCAAATGTTCAGTTGCCGTGGCTACCCTGCCCCGCGCCCAGTGGCTGAGAGGCCGTTGACTGATTGATAAAAGCGCCACCTTCATCTCCATTTAACTAGCTTCCTCAAGTGGCTTTCAGTGAGTGCAGCTATTAGCCATGCCAGTCTACACAGCAACGAAGGAGAGCGACTTAACCCTACGCAACCATAAGACACAGCTTTCTTCACAAAGTCTTGAAAACAAATCTACAGCATCTAATTTTGCAAATAATTTATCTGAAACACATGTCTACATATCACTACGGAGCACATCGTGTAGATGGTAATCTACACGTTCCTGTTAATCCAGGGTTTAGTGTGCAACTCTCCTTGCATGTTCATTACAACTCAATACACCAAAACATTTACAGTAATTTCAAAATGTAGTCGATGAAGAAATGTAGTCGTTTGGTGTTGGAGATATAAAAAGCCATTAGACTGCACAGCTAGACGGCAGAAGCCTGAATTTTGTCTGTATTTTTTCCAGGGTTGGGGAAAGTCGTTGCATTTTGATAGATGAATTGGACTAAATTTGATCAGAAACATTAACCAATATGGTAAAACAGGTGCATTCTTATTTCAGTCATCTGCTGTTGTAGGAATTATGTGGCCCTCACCAAACGCAGAAAATGCCATTGCTGAGCATAAATTACCCAAACAGCGACAAATGGGTGAGGACATCTGCAAAAAAAACGACGGCTCCTTACCAACTCGGTCATTCCGATTGAAGCGATATGTTTATTAGGTAATAGGCAGAAAGAGTCAGAAATACCTGATGAGGTCAGTGTACCAGGGTGCAAGAAAACTTGGTGTAGTATTTGTTGCTGTTTGTATCCAAATTATTTTTTGCATCTAGAAAAATAAAGCATTTTAAACTCAATCGTAGTTGTATATTTAACAAATAAGAGGTACATTTCAAATTTCATTACTCATTCCAGCTGACAGCCCATATGCATGTGTGTGTGTGTGTGTGTGTGTGTGCATGTGTTAGTTATTTCTGAGTGCTGTGTGGTGTGTTGTACCTGCACGCAACTCTTAAGTGCTTTAATGCCAAGCATGGTGATCTTTACAGCTCGCCTACACATCTTACACAAACCATACTGTTCCCTCCATTTCGACTCAATCAAACTGAGTGTTTTGGAGAATGTTCCGTCGCTGCTGGTTGCTTAGCATCCACTGTGACGGCCTGTTTTAAATGTCAGCGAGTGCAGCTACATGCTGGACTAATTTGAGGGGGCTGCGCTAGCCAGTAAAACTGCAATGATGCAATAGGTGGTCAGGTGGTGCAATAAGTAGTTGAGCCAAGACTGAGACTCCCGAGTTCAGCATTTTGTCCAATGCTGCAATCTGGCAAACAATGCAGCAGCCTAATTTTCAGACCTTCAAAATGTAGAGAGCAGCACTTGGTTGACATTGCATTTTGCCTACATGTAAAGTATTTTGTATTAATATAAAGAAGAGATCATTCAAAAAAGCATCTAAATTAATCCTTACAAATGATCATTTTTTTTCAGTGTTCAGTTGAATAAAGACGCCATGTCAGGCTAGGGAGGGGTGTAATGAGATGACACCAGTTCTTGACTGATCAAATTACTGATAAACTGTGCTTTCATCAATATATTATCAATACACACTGATAATGTATACTGCTATCAGTATATTCATGCAACAAACCTGGCATTTTCAAATGGTTGATGTTAGACTGGGTGTGACGGGAGCAACGCTCTGCACATCACAATCAGACATTTGTTGAAATTTCTCCTCCCTCATTACATATACAGTAAACTCAGGAAATAAATTAATTATTTCTCATTGTTATTATGTGATGTCTTGATTTGTTGCATCAGATTATGGGGAGTAGTAGAAATAAGTATCAACAAGTATCTGCATCAATAATCAGTATCACATATTGGAATCAGTCAAATCCTAACCCATGCTCAGTTCAGACAGTGATGAGTGATTGTATCACTTTAGTATCAAGCATTGTGTTGCTACAGTATAAAAAGTCTATTATCGTCACAGCCCGAGACCAGTACTGGCTGTTGTTGTGATGACACTTCACAGTGTGCTATTATTTTAAGAAACAATTTAAAAGGTTTGAAACAATTTATTCTCCGCAGAGAACACACTTAAATATTTTTTTTAAATATGACTTTTCCCCAGAAAAAAAAAATTGTGCATAAAATATATTTATATTTGATTCCTATTGGAAAAAAAAGTTGTATCTCCATTTTTTTACATATACCTTTTTACATACCTGTACATTGTGTCAAGATTGTTTCAATATGAATTGCCCAAAGTAGTTGATAAACTCTGTTTTACATTACCTGTCATTATAGGTTGACTGTTTTGTTCTGACAGCAAAGACATACACAAAATATAAACATTTTGCATTTGCCGAATTTTTCCATTTCTTTTATTTTCTCCCCCCTTAATGCTTAACTCAGTAAATAAACAGTAATTGTGCGTTACTCTGTAGAAGATGCATCCTTTTTGCATTTTGAAAAGCACTGAAACATCCCCAAACTTTTACATACAACTATAGCAGCCAGTGCCATAAGGAGAAGATTGCGCTATTTTCATTTTTTGCCACATCATTCTTTTAAAGTGATGTGAAAACAGTAGCCATGCCCTCATTATTTCTTACAAGGACACACACACTCATGCATGCACGCACATACATGTGTCAAAGAGGCGAATCAGAGTGTGAAGAGTGATGTGAGCGTGAGTTTGTGTGTTCGCACGCAAATAAGGGATGTTCCTTAATTACAGAGATAAATGAGGCATGTGGTTGTGTGTGTGTGTGTACGTGTGTGTGTACGTGTGTGTGTGGGTGCGTGAAGACTTTTAGGCTGTGTCAGGGGGGACGCTGTGTATTTGCTCTGTGTGTTCTGAGCCAGCTGTTTGTTTTGCAGAGGTGAGTGTTCTCTCTGCATATCAGTTTACTTATTATAACCAGATACACAGAAAAGTAAACACACACTTGCATGCAGATAACCACACACACACACACACACACACACACGCACACACACAAGCACACACACACACACACACACAAATTCATCCCAACTGCAGCTCTATATCTAAGGATGTGACCTCTATCTAAGGATGTGTCAACATTTTATAGTTCATTATTATCATGCAGAGTACTTGGTCCTTGTGGTAAAAATGAATGATGTTGTTAAATCCCACCCAGCTGTCATATTTACATTTCTCTCCTGATTATCATTGTGTCATTCAATTAATGAGGTGGTTAAGCAATACAAACAGGACTTTTGCAGTGTATATTATACAGGTAAGCTAACACTGCACTGAGCATAACTGTGTATATGCTAAAGGCTAGCTTGGATTAATGTATTAAACTGACATCATAAGATGAGAGACCTCAGCAAAATACCCTGTACAAAGCAGCAATCCAGTATTTAAGAGGGTTTGGCAGTAGTAGTGGTGGAGGCCTAGTGGGTAAGAGAACTTGCCTCTGGACCAGGAGGTCGTGGGTTTGAATCCTACCTTCAGCGTATCACCACTGGGTGGAGCAAGACCCTTAACCCCAAATTGCTCCAGGGAGACTGTCCCCTGTAGTTCAGCAGTTATGTCTGCTAAATGCAGCAAATGTAAATGTAGCAGCCAACAGTTTGTGTAGCTGGGGTTAATCTCAGACTGCCAGAACTACATAAAATGCAGATTCATACTGGATTAAATGACTCCATGATTCTTATCATCAGAATACAATAACTGCAAACTGCAGATTCACACTGGATTGAAATTACTACACAATTATTACTGTCAGACTGAACAAACTACACAAATTGCAGATTCATCCTGAATTAAAATCACTTCAATTATTACAGTCAGTCTATAAAAAAACTACACACTGCAAATTCATACAGGATTAAACTTGCTCCTCAATTTTTACAGTTAGTCTGTAAAAAAACTACACTCTACAGATTCATAAACACTCCATAATCGGATCAAAATCTCTCCATAATTATACTCTCAAACTATACAAACTGCACACACTGGAGATTCATACTGGATTAAAACATTGTCAGTACATTGTCAGTAGTCACTCATACTTCAGATCCTCCCCACATGACACTAATTCAGTTCCAACAGAGCTTATGACTCTTGTCTTCAGGGTCCTTTCAGATTCTCTTTTGCCATTTTTCATGTTGCTCTGGTTAAGAGTGTTTCTCAAATAAACGTAAATGTTATCAGCGAACCCGTGTGTGTGTGTGTGTGTGTGTGTGTGTGTGTGTGTGTGTATGTGTGTGTGTGTGTCGGTGTGTGGGTGTGCACAAGTATGATTCTTTTGAACAGTAATTCAAACATACACACCCACACATTAAATCTCAAATCCCCAAAACAAGAAAGGAGGCAAAAATAGCTAGCCCTGATCACGCCACCATGAAACCTTAACAAGCATCAACTGAAAACACAAAAGAAGGATTTGAATGTGGTAGTTCAGAAAAGAATCTAATTTACACTATTTTCATACTTACCCCAAATGTAGTCTCTCAGACATGTTTGGTATCTGAAGTTTATTTAGTTTTGCACAGGCTAATGTAGCAGACAAGTACTGAAAGCTCATACCCCACCAACTGGCATCATAAAAAAGGTCTAAATCATCACATACTCTCTTAAAATCATGTCGAGTTGTTCAGAATTCTGTCCTAGACTTGTTTATGTGTAATTTTAATGGCACTGTTATTCATAAAAATTACACGGTATGCTTTATAGCTAAAAAAATCGCCAGAAATCTGCTCTTACAGTGTTTAAAACCAAAACACAACTCTATGTGGTTTGAGACGAGTGCATCATGATTTAGGAAAGGAATTTTGATGAGGATAACTGATGTTGGGACATGTCATGTATGACCAATTACATTACGAATAATTCAAGAATTATGTCCATTTGATTCTTTGTCAAATCATTGCTTTAAGGCCTAACTAGTTGAGATCTCACCAGTGCTGCATTGGTGTGAAGCTGAATCGCCTCTTGTACTTTCCAGCTCTTCTGCCTCTTCACTGATGGGCATCAGAGGCTCCAAAGGTCTGGCCTCAGACTGGATGCCCACCCCGCGCATGGCTAGCTGGGCCTGAAGGGCCTGAAGCCTTTCCTCGGGGTCCATGGACGATGCGTCCAGGTTAGAACCACTCTCTGCTGGGACCTCGGCATGGTCCGGCTCGGTGGTGGAGGTCCGTTTGGGGCCAAGACTTAAAAAAGAGTCCTTTATAGCATCTGAGACTTGAGAGAGCCACGTAGAAAATGGCGTAGTTCCTGATGAAGAGGAGTCCGCCATCTAAGCTGAATCTGGATGGCCTAAACTCTGTATACAAGCCACCAATGAACCACAACAGCCCATAAAATACACAGCACACTGTTTGCACTCAGTGGCTGCAGCTGTCTGATGGACAAAGTCAACAGAGGAAAACGTAATTTGAGATTTAAAAGATGAGGATACGTCGTTATTTGCTTTTGGCTATTTGCGAAATCTAGCTAAGGATTTCAATATCTTGTAATGGAAACTAGGCATGTTAGGTTAAAGCTGTTGTTGTTCAGTAATGTACTGACCCTTAGAGGTCTAGAGCTATTATTGTGCTGCTATGCATTCAGTATCCATAAAAGATTCCATGTAACAGCATAATTACAGAGACATTTGCATAATTACACTTACGGTATATTAAAGTGTGGCAGATTAGTAAAGGATGTTCTTTCTGACTGTATGTACAATCCTACCTATTCTTATAAAAATCCTACCTATTCTAATAAACTATCCTCTCTTCTACTTGGAAAGAGACATGGACTGAAGGATTAGAATCCGAGTTTCTCTCCTCTCTCGAGAAATGATGAACATAAAATTACAGTCGCCTTTACCAGCAGCATCTGTGAATTCTAAGGATTAAAAAGAGTCAACATAAGACCCCCTCCATTTTTGCCCATGATCACACAAATCCACAGGTTCCTAGAAGCTGATGCTGGGAAGATGATGCTGTATTCCATGTGCCAGAGAGATGGATAGATGTAATCCAGAAGGTTGCTAATGTGCAGACTGACTGACTGACCGGTTGCTGTTTGCTAAGGGAGGTGTAAATACCTCAGCAGGGCACTTCCCTCTCTTTACACAGAACGTGTGTTAGGTGTGTGTTGCACAGCATGACAGAGGTGACAGAGTTTCGATACTGTTTCTATGTGTGAGTGTAGTTACATGAAAGTTGCCACCGCCCTACTATTCCATGTACAAAACAAATATGCCTTAAGTAGTCTCTAATAAACTTCCTGCAGTAAGAGCAGCCATCTTCAAAGCTGAATTTTGTTTGGATTTTTGTTCATACACTTTACAAATCCTCAAACAGGCTTATGAAGATTAAGGCATGCTTAATGCTAACTTTCAGGGTGTCTGTTACTTCTTAGCTACATAAATCTCATAGATTACAGCCACCTGTTTGCACTGCTGTCTTATTTTTTTCTATGTTGGCCTGGGGGTTCCAGTACAATAGGAAAGAAGGAAACTTCAATGTCTTGAGCTTAATTTGCATTTGTTTTGAGGATGTCTGTTATCCAATATTTACACTTCTAATTAAAAAAAACAGAATCAACAAATGCAGGATGAGCAAGTTCCTCGTGTATTTTCTACAAACCTGAATGTTCACATCACGTGTGTTCATTATTTCTAAAAAACAGAAAGTAAATGATATTGTGAACATGTGAATATAAAGTTATGCTCTAGAAGCTGCCATTAAAATCAGCTTTGCCTTTCTGTTTGACTTTACTAGAGAGGATAGAGAGGATGGAGACCATAGTACTAATGGGACAAAACGGAACAGGACAAAAATGATCAGACCTCCACTAAAACGAGTAGGTAATTAATCCTGGAATGTTCACAGGGAATCAGGGAGAAATATTCAGAAGTGGCCAATCCAATTGGAAACAAAGTCACCAAGGAGCGTCAGTAAAAGTGGAAATTACCCTCGGATCCCATTCAAATTGAACCGTGCCCAGATGGGGCTTTGGCTGATTGGCCACATTTGGGCTAAGTTTGTAAATTTGACCTCTCCTTTAAAAGGCTGGAGTGCCGACTCAAAAGAGAGTTGTTTTTTTTTTTACTCTATCAATAAGTCAAGTGCTCTTAAAGTAATGCTCCAGCACTTTTCATTCCACCTATCAGCCACATCTGTAAAGTGCAGTCGGTTGCCATGGACAATAGGTTACACATGTCCTTGTACTCAGTAACAGAACAGAGAACCCTGCAAATCATTGGCCCACTACTTTCTATTATGAAAGGGTTTTCTGCTCGACAGATGCAGCAGAGAGCGATCGGGTCGAAAAACGATCATATCTTCCTTTCTTGCCAATGGAGGGGTTGACCATTTTTTGCAGTTTTACACTCACCCAAGCCCTGATGGATGCCTTTGCGTTTGCGTCGGCCGGAATGCTCGAAGCAGGGCAGACCCCCCACACGGGCAAAACACAACTTTTTGTTGATGAAGAGGAAAAGGATGGCCAGCAGCACGACGAAGACGCCAACGGCAGAGAGGAAGCCGATGGCCTCGGGCGTGACTACAGGAGAGAGAGGACACACAGAGACACACGGATCAGACCACGCTGCCATGCAACCTCAACACACACACACACACACACATACAAACAAAGGGAGCAGGACTTTAGTAAATAAAGCAGCTGTCAACTGCACCACTTTTAATTAGGATATCGTTGCTGTGGCAACAAAACCTCATATCTGTTTGATGCGTCTGATTTTCATTGAAGGCTGTAAATAACTGTTTTTTTTTTATACTGGCACCAAAGCAGTTTTTGCTGCTTTGGTGCCAGTATATTTAGAGCAATAACTAATGAAGTAAAAGGATATCAGCTTTAATTTTATATCAGAATGTTTGTGCGCCCTCGAGAATTCTCAGAATTTCTGCATAAATTTGACCTAAAATATTCAGTGCGTAACGTTAAAATATGAATCAGTGCATGACAATGAAGATAACAAAAATAAACAACAACAATTAAATAGTTCGCATTCACTTATCTAACACAGAGATGTAACACTGAGGTAAGTATTTTTGTGGGCTATAGTACCTCTATGATTACTCGTTCAGTATAAGGGACGGTTAGGTTCAGGATGTTTAATCAGTTGAGTGATCAGGTATGAGTGTAGGTGAACTGAGGATTCGCTGTCAAATCTTGGCTTTCACGCACACATTTGAGTCTTGGTTGAATAATGTCTGACAGTATGACAAATAAAAGTATGAAAAAAGGGAATTCTACACCACTGTGTCACTCAGTAAGCGTGGTTATCCAACAAATATCCCTCCAAGAGCGAAGCATTTAACATCTCCTAGGAGATCCTGGGAGAGTTTATATATCTAAGAAACTACACGCCTCTCTTGTATTGGCTAATGTCAATGTTCATGAGTCTATCATCAGGCAAACACTGAACGAGAACAGTGTGCATGGAATGATAGGAGGAAGGTGACCACTACTCTTCAATGCTGCCTATTTAAAGACAACCTGGATGCGCCAGAAGACATTATGTGGACCAAATGTATGGTTTGAGTGAGAAATGTTATATTTGGCAAAATAAAATAATACAGTATTATAATATAATCCCAGCTGTGAAACATGGTGGAGGTAGTATCATGGTTTGGGGCTGTTTTGGTGCCACTGAATGAGGACAGCATGCCATCATTGAGGGAACTATGCTTTCTGGGTTGTATCATAAAATTCAACTGTCAGGATATCTGTCCTGAATGACATATTAACATCTTAATTATGCAGAAACCACTGTAAATCAGTGGAATTCCTCTTTAAGTGTGTCAAAGTGGTGCAGCATTAAGATAAATTATTGGGCATAGCAACCACAGAAGAAAGCAGCTGTAGATGAGCAAACAATTCTTTCATGAAAGAAAACCATACAAGACCAAGGACATTATCCATAAGTGAGACATAGATGAGTCAAAGTCTAGGAAATGCATAAAGGAACTAAAAGAGTGACTCCAGCAAGCTATACTGGTTAGTCGCTAATTGTGTTGTATTTGGTTGGACACATGTGGTGAGATCTTCCTGGGCCCAAATGTCACCTTAATGTGACTGCGTAAATTTTGCCAAACTATTGTTCCAAGCCAACGTGCAGTGAATGACATTTATAAGCATGTGACAGTGTGGAATACTACTAGCAGTGAATGGGTGGTGGAGAGCTGGACTAATGCAGCTTTATGTAAGCATTCACTGAAGAACCCTTAAACCACCGTTTCTACTCAGCCACCCTCTCTTCCAAACACACACACACACACACACACACACACACACTCACACACTGTGTGTGTGTTTGTGTGTGTGTGGGTGCTGATCTCACCTCTGCTTCTCCCCATACATACAGACTGCTAACAGCGTGACTGCGTTTGTATTTGTGTGCCAGGGACATAGTGGGGGAGTAAAGCTGACGTGAATGCATTCAGATCATAAAAAGACTGAAAGAAGGAGAAACGGAGCATTGATGAGGCCGAGCGTAAGTGTGTGTGTGTGTGTGTGTGTGTGTCTCAGCGGTGCATTGATCTAGAGAGCGTGTAGGTGTGTGTGTTAGTGAGCGTAGGAGGGGATAACAAGGTCCAAATGAGAATCTACAAATTACACACAAACATCCCACGCACCTCCACCAGCCTCAGGCTCCTTTTATTCCAGGAGAAAATCACACACTGTGTACAAACCAGAAATTTTTGGAAAGCTCTCTCTCTCTCACATACACACGTACACACACACACACACACAATTCCCAAACACACACACACACACACACACAATTCCCAAACCCACACACACCCAATTCCCAAACACACACACACACACACACACAATTCCCAAACCCACACATACCCAATTCCCAAACACACACACACACACACAATTCTCAAACCCACACACACACACACAATTCCCAAATCCTCATACACACCCACACACCCACACACCCACACACACAGTTCCCAAACACAGTTCCCAAACACACCACACACACACACACACACACACACACACACACACACAACACACAAACACATACACACATACACATATCCACACACACACACACACACACACACACAAAGCAACAGGGTATTACTATGTAGTACAGCCTGGCCAATATATTGTATAATAAGCTTCACCACAAAACACTATTACAGATAGTATATAAAAGGTTAATATAAATAAAGTTAAAAACATATCACCTTTAACTTCAGCATAAGGCTAATACAATGCCAGTTTAATTAAAAAATAACAGAATTTTAGAAATGAAAATCGCCTCTAAACCTCCTGAATTTTGGTGACTTCCCTGTGCACCAGCAGGCAGGAAAAAATAATATCAAACAATAATATCCTGTTCCATCTGCCTCTCCCACCAGCAAGATCCTGACTGATATTTTTTTTATTCAAGAGCTAATTGACAAAAACAAATCTGCTGCTTTCTATGCTACAAGATTAATATTATTTAGGACTTGCTGAACAAACTGGGGCTTAAGTAACGTGACAATAGAACACTGAAATCTATTAGCCTGTAATCAATAAGTCAGTAAAGTTTTTGAACTACAACAACTGGAAATAAAACTATATCAGCTGATATTATGGGATGTGAGAGTGAAGAGCTTTTTAGAAATGGTAGGTCTGTAGGTCACTACATTATCTCAGACCCCACTAAATGTAACTACAGTAATATTTGTGCTGTACCCCCTCACCCCCCCCCACCCCCCACACACACACACAGAAATGTAAACGCATCAGTTGATCTGCTTACCCATTCGTTTGCGGCCCAGAGAGCTTAAACACTTACACACACGGGTCAGGCCTCAACAAAGTGTGTGCATGTGTGTGTGTGTGGTTCAAGATGGCTCACTTGGGTACAGCTGAAGACGGAAGGGCAGTGATGTTAACACTGGTCTGTTTGTTCAGTTAAACACCAATAGAATGTGCATAGGGTGTGTGTGTGTGTGTGTGTGTGTGTGTCTTTAGTACACTTACTTTATAGAAAAACAGAACCAACAGGACTAACAATATGCATTTTTGTTTAAAACTTAAAACTGAAAGTAAAACTATTGCCTGTTTGCTTCCTGAAGACTAGTTCTGGGTAAAGAAAAATATTCATCTTATGTGTTTGTGAGTGTGTATGTGTGTGCATGTGTTTATCAATTTTTTTATATACATAGCTGCATATAGGGCATATATCCTTATGTTTAATCAAATCTGTAGGTGTGTATGTGCGTGTGTGTGTGTGTGTGTGTGTGTGTGTGTGTAGGTGTGTGTGTGTGTGTGTGTTCACATCTTCATTCTACTTCTTCAGGACTCCAAGTACAGTACTGACCATGCCTTACATCAGTAAACAAGCAAAAACGCAATGGGGTTCATTTTACAATAACACACTTGAAGCACAAAATCACACACACACACACACACACAAACACACACACACACAGCACACCTCTGTAAACCACATGAGGTTGTCAGTTTCCTTGGAAACAGCTCGTGCAGACGTGCAGTAAGAGCTGATGTCTGCCTTCATCCATGTTAAACACACACACACACACACACACACACACACACACACGTGCTAAAGGTCTCTGGCTGCAATGGCAGCGTAGTTCTAAAATAACCGGACACTGATCTGCATGTTCATGACCACTTCTCATCTTTATATTTATGTGTATACACACGCAAACCGTCACTGTCACTGTCACAACACAAACTCTCATCCCCAAAATACTAAACAGAAACTATACAGAAAATCTTCTTCACCTATAACAAACTTTACAAAAGTTATTTTTTTCTCTCAATTTTGGAACATTTCTGGTGGTCCCATCAGAACAAAATTTTGAAGCAACATAAAAGTAAGGATGTTTGGAAATGATGTAAAACAAACAAAAAAAAACCAACAAACCTAGAGATACAAGCTAAGAGATGATTACTCGTTTAAATATTACTAACCTTAAATTTATCAATACATAAAAAATCACAAGACATTTCTTAACTCACTAACTGTTGTCTCTGATTTTAGTATTTTGTTTGTATGATAAGCTGCCTGGTGGGCCGGTGGGCTTCCTCTTAAGTACACTGAAAATGTATTCAGTCGTTTTTTTCTTGCTTTTACATATTAATTTATACGTAATTAAATACAAATATGTTTCTACTAAACTTGAAATGTGTTTCTCTAAATTCTTGCAGCACTGTAAAATGCAGTATAGAATGGCGAGGACTTCTCAGCTCCAAACTTAGCAGTTGTCTGTGATTTACTCATTCAAGGCGAGGCATTCAGTCCAGATTAGAGAAACAGCTCCACCTACTGATGGTTTCTGCTCTACTGCCCTGTTTATGGACTAATGACAGCACTGACCATGACCCATTTACGTTTTAACTGGATGGAGTACTGAGGTTTTTCGGTTCAGTTCCTGGAGATACTTGGGAAGAGTTTATTTATCTACAGATTTCTTTTCCAAACAGTTGATGAAAACACACACTGAAGCTCTTTTGACCTACAAATAATTGAAAGGTTTGAGTGTCCTGTGTCCAATGTGTGTGTGTGTGTGTGTGTGTGTGTGTGTGTGTGTGCGTGTCTGTGTACTATCAGGTCCAATGAGACATTTAAAAGCATAAAAAATCACAACACCCAGCGTACGGTAACTGCCCGAATAATGCTATGATCTTATTTTAAGTCATTTACAGTGTCTGATTTTTCTCATGGATTCTCCTGCAGATTTAAAAAATGATTTGTGTGATTAGTTAAGATGTAAACAAAGCTGCTCAGAGTGGGTTTGGTGTGAAATGCTGTATTCTAGAGAAATTTACAGTCAGAACTGCTTACAGTGGTGCTGATTGGAACTAGATGTTCTCTAAAGTTCCCTTCTCAGAAAGTAGTCGTTTTAGTCATTTCGAAAAAGTTGTTCAAAAAGTAGTTCCCACAGTTTTATCAC
>JBBPCX010030387.1:10000-16156 GCA_037974365.1 Hydrocynus forskahlii | reverse complement strand
TACTGTCCCAACTTTTTTTGGAATGTGTTGCAAGCCTGAATGGCAAGAATGGATATTTATTTACAAATCAAATGATGCTGACAAGAAAAAAACATGAATTATTTTGTGTTCATACTGTCTGCAATGAAATACAATTTGAGGAAAATTTACTACTTGCTTTTTTCTTTTTTTATTCACATTTTCCACCCTGTCCCAACTTTTTCTGATTTGGGGTTGTAATAACAACAACAGTCTCTCTCTCGGTGTGGATAAGATGAAAGAGATGATGAAAGACCTTCTGAGATCCTGCACTGCTCATCTACTCACCCTGAACAGCACCGCTGCAGAGAGAGTTAAAAACATCAAGTTCCTGGGCGTCCACATCACAGGTGACCTTCTCTGGACCTTCAACTCCACCTCCACAGCCAAGCGGTGGCGCCTGCACTTTCTACAGAGACTGAAAAGTCCAGGCCTCCCCCCACCAATTCTCACTACGTTGTACAGGAGTACAGTTGAAAGTCTGCTCGACAGCAGCATCACTGTCTGATACAGGAACTGCACTGTTTCGGACTGTAACACACTGCAGTGGACAGCGAGAGCAGCAGAGCCTGAAAGGCTTCTTTAACAGAGCCAGCGACATTGTGAAAAACTAGAACAAAAATACTACTTCTACTACTACTACTACTACTACTACTACTACTACTACTACTACTACTACTACTACTAATAATAATAATAATAATAATAATAATAGTAATAATAATAATAGAAGAAGAAGGATAGAGACATAGAAGAAGAAGAAGCAGTGTTTAAAACAAAGTGCTTTTCTTACTGTTTAAAAATGTCATTTAAGTTCCATATAACGGGACCATCAACAGAACGATGACTTCAGAAGTGTGCTGTGGTTAAGTGGTTAAGGAGTTTGCCCTGCAATCAGAAAGTTGTGGGTTCAAATCCTAGGACTGCTAGTGGCACCACTGAGGTTCCCTTGAGTAAGGTACCGTCCCCACACTCTGCTCCCCGGGCGCTGTGTTCCTCACTGCCTGCTGCTTCACCTGGTGAATGGGTTAAATACAGAGAAAGAATTTCACACTGTATCATGGTCACTTTACACTTCTAAGACGGTTCTTATTTAGGTGTCCCATCTTGTTGTCGCGGGGGTTGCACCCCTATGGACCCCTCAGAAGAGCCGCTGCCGTTCTCATGGTTTTGTTAGCCCTGTGCTGGGGAGGTCCAGAATTGTAGTCCCACAGTTTGGACTTGTACACCCCCAAACTGTCTGGCGTGAAAGGACTCTGGACTTTTCGAACCCCAGCCAATACAACATTTCAACACCTCGCCAGTGCACACCCTCAGAAACACATTCTGCACCCTCTCTCTGCCTAAAAGCCTTTTTCTGCACAGATTCCTCTGCAGCATATTGCACTTCCCATCCATCTCGCCCCTCCACCCCCCCCCAGATGCACTCTTGTGAGATTTTTGTGGGATGTGAAGGATAAAATGCTCTCCGTCTCTGTCTTTTTTTCTCCCTCTCTTGCTCTTTTTTTTTTTGTACTTTCTGTGCCCCCTTCCGTCTTTCTTTTTTTTTCATCCTTTCTTTCTCCCCTCCTAAAATCCTTTTAATAAAAGCCCACTTTTCTTCTGCAGCTCATCTCCTGCTATTGAGCACATCATCTTTCAGTACCCACCATCTGCCCCCTATCCTCCCTCTCTCTCTCTCTCTCTCTCTCCCGCTCTCCTTCTCTCCTTTCTGCCCATTCTCTTTTGTGTAATGTACCATTTAAAGCCCTGTGTTTGACACTTGGGCTGTGAAATTACAGTGCGGCAGCTCTGACATGAACTGAGACGTGATTTGTGGACAGCTGTAAATCTGCACACTGAATGGAGATACTGTAGTCTATAAAAAGGCAAATTTCAAGCACAGCCCACACGCACTGATAGGTTAGAATTCTTCAGGGACACATTGGGATGCGTGACAAAAAACTTTCCAGTGAAGAGTAAAGCCCTTTATCACTTTAACATGCCCATCTCTGCTTGGAGATGTGTTACACACTCAGTACCACCCAGAAATGGCCACACATTGATTCATGTGAGTCTGAGTCGAGTCTCTCCAGTTCAAGCTTAAGATGAGTCTCGAGTCTCTGGGTTTTAAGGCCTAGTCAAGTCTTGAGTTTTTGGTGTGTAAGCTCGAGTCTCAAGTCTATGGGGTGCAAGTGTGAGTTAATTCTCCAGGATACAAGTCTAAGCTGAGCCTCGAGTCTTTATGGAACAAGTGCGAGTCAAGTCTCGAGTCTCTCTTGTTTAAGTCCTGGTCACATCTCAAATCTAGGGGTTTTGAGTCTGAGTTAAATGTCAAGTCTCTCAGATTTGAGTATCATGTATCAAGCATCTAGAGTCTCAAGTAACTGGGGTTTTAGTCCAAGCTTAATCTGAAGTCACAAGGGTTTAAGTTTGAGTCAAATCTCAAAAGTAAAATGCAAGTCTTGAGTCTGTGGGTGTGAGTGGTGTGTGAGTCTTGATGTCTGAAGTGTCAATGTGAGTTGAACCTTGAGTATCTAGGATTAGAGTCTCTGTGGTATTAAGTGAATGTGAAGTTTATAGTCTCTGGGGTGTAAGTCTGAGTCAACTCTTGGGTCTCTGGCAATTTAAATGTCCCTGACGTTTGAACCTGTGTTGAGTTTAGAGTCTCTGGTGGAAGTACAAGTTGTGTCTCAGATTTTGGGTGTGTGATTCATGAATATCTGCAGTGTCAGTGTGAGTTCAGTCTTGAGTATTTGGGCATAGAGTCTGAGTCGAGTCTTGAATGTCTCAAGTGTGAATCTGAGTCAGGTGAGTTGTCTCTAGGTTGCAAGTCTGAATCAAGTCTTGAGTTTCTGAGGACTGAGTCCAAGGTGAGTCTCAAGTCACTGTGATACAAGTTTTGGTTGAATCTCTGTGGTTGACATCTGAGCCAATTCTTGGGTCTCTGGGGTTTGGGTCTGAGTCAAGTCAAAAGTCTCTGGATTTTTAACCTGAGTACAGAGTTTCTGTGTTGATGTCCCAGTTGAGACCCAAGGTTTTACTAAAACATCAGGTGATAAGCTAAAGTGCATCATTCAGTTCAATGGACTGAAGTTTTTTTTGATCATTCTTTGGAAATGTGGAAGAATGACAGTTGAAACAAAAGTCATGTCACTGCAAACTGCGGCAGAATGGCAGTCTTGTGGAAACTGGCACCATTGCAAACTCTGAGAGAAAGGCAACTGTTTCTCACTGGTGCCACAGTAAGCTGTGAGAGAATGGCAGCTGTATATATACTAATTTCTCTTCCTTACGCAAAGCATTACCTTCTCTCTAATCAAGTTGATCATAAAAACAGATGGAATATTTGATGTGAAGTAAATAACAATTTAAAATAACTTACTGTGACTAATTAACTCACTTATGTGGTCACTTTCATGTACAGCTTTGGGAAAACAAAATAAGAGACCATTGCAAAAATGTTCAGTTTCTCAGGTTTTATGTTTTACAAGTTCAAGTATTGAACTGAACAGTTTTAAGAACTGCTAACAACATGTCTCCTAATTTCCAAATAAAAATATTGTTCTTTAAAGCACCATTTTAAAGGAAGGAAATGATAAAACATAAAAATAAGAGAAATTATGCAGCGTTTACAGAACTTGAATAATTCAAAGAAAACTAAATTCTTGTTCACTCAAACAAAACATCAATAATGACCTTTGAGGAACTTCTAGTAGTGTTTTACCATCCAACTGGTCTCATTGTGAGAGAAGAGTGTCGATTACAGCAGTGTTTTTATACTTTTCCTCATTAAATAAGATGTGAATCAGATGATCACTAATCATGGCATAGAGAAGCTGATTTAAAAATAAATTGCAGTGCTCTCTTATGTTTTTCCAGAGTATGTATATTAAATATGAGAAAAAGTATGTCATTATAACAGGAAAATTCTTGTCAAGTCGTTGGAAGTGTTTCAATTACTTTAAAAGAAATGTGGTGACAGCTGCAAAAGCCAAAGTGTCAAAACCACTTAGATACATTTCACATAATTTAAATCGCTTCCCATTTTGTGTTCCCACTTATGAATACACACACTCACACACACACACACACACACACACACAAACACACACACACACACACACTCATATATATACATGCAAACTAACACACACACACACACACACACACACACTCAAATTATATATATACATGCAACCTAACACACACACACACACTGCATATCAACCCCACCCTCCCCAATCAAAACAGTTTTATTAAGATGATATGCTCTTAATTATAGCCAATAATGACATAATCAGTCATACCATGCCATGTAATCAAATCCTCCCAAACTAACAAGCTCGTGTAGGGGTCGTAAACAAATGAACGCTCACGCAAATAGGTGAAGCACCATTTAGTCTCCATCCAATTAGGGTTCATCCGTCTCTATCGTCGTATATTTTTCTCTCATTAACTAAACGCGCAAAGCCATTACCAGGTCGTTGTTTTCCATCCATCAGCTACCAATTCTGAACACACTGCCTGATGACAGAGGGGGCGAATAATGAGATGTGCAATTAGGGTTAACAGCGTTTCAAGCTTTAATCATTATTTATACATATACATATATAAATGTATATATATATACATACATTGCTACATGATTAATCATTACTAATCTCATTGTTTTCTGCACTAAAATAATTGTGCAAAAGCCAGGACATATTTTATTGCATTATGTTTTAACTACTAAACTAAGCACTAACATTTATAGAAAAATGCCATATTTAAGTTATGAAATGAGTAAAAGCTAAATACACCCAAAGGATTAGCACATAGCTTTATGCTAACAAAACTTGTATATGACATGGGACATAGAAAAGATCCAAACCTGAGTGGGGAAGCCTATAAACAGTAAGGAAGTCATTAAGAGCTTTTTGATTAGTTGAGTAGACTGTAGATGTTGGGTGTTAAAAAAAAAACAGGCTTGATGTAATTTTAGGACCAAAAGCCTGGAAGCTAATGGAAGACCCCAGCCATCCCAACAATGGACACTTCTCCCTGCTGAGGTCAGGGCAGTGCCTCCGCTCCCTTAAGGCCAAAACAGAGAGATTGTGGAGGAACATAATTACATACCTCTATTAATTTTTATTTCACATTTCATTCAAATATTTTTTTTGTCATATTATATACTTACCTTAACTGTAATTTTTACTAGTTTCATTTCTTTTTAATCCTTCTGTTTGGGCACAATACAGCAATAAGCATTTCACTGCATGTCATACTGTGTATAATTGTGTATGTGACTAATAAAATTTGAATTTGATTTTAGGACTAGTGTCAATGTTTTTAATGTGTTTTCTTATTCTGGCTTTTTGATCATGCCTTATTCCAACATATTACAATTTTTATCACATTCAAAAACAACTGTTATTTGACTTTTAATTTACTTTTAGATTGAAGGTGATTACTAAGACCCACCATGGCAAACCTGTTTATCCCAGAAGTCTTAAGTAATGAAACAAAGTAAAACACTGGATAATGCCATTAACAGATACTATAAAATCTGGGACAAGCTACTAAACTTTTATTCATAAGGGGTCCAATTTCCTTCAAATTTTTCCTTTCAAATTGTAGTTATTTTTGACAACTTTTTCCTTGCTAGGGCTGGGGATTGTTAAGAATGTACAGACAACCATATCAATACTGATACTTATCAACACTCTTATTAATCATGCTCTCGATTATTCGGTGCAGAAATGAAAGCCTCGAAAAGTCTTTTCACTTGAAAAGATGTGAGAAGATTCAGCAGTCATTTTATTTTGATTTCTGGACAAATTAGCTACACTGTGTCCTTAGTTTCCTGTTTATATAATGAGGGATGTTATGGGGTTGTCCCAGTCCCTCCCACTGATCCAATTCAGCACTGACCATTTGAAAATGCAGCTGTGTTAGAACACATTAAAGCTGCATAAAAACAAATCCAGGAGTTTCTCCATACTGTAGTACTGACCACACGAAAACCAGCACAATTTAGTATCAGTTCTCCATAAATCCCTACTACTTACCGTATATTGTGGATGATGCCAGTAAATCAATGAGCAGCAAACCAACAAAAGCAACAGTGCCTGGAGAATTCACAAGTGAAGTCAAGTAGGTTTTTATTGTCATTTC
>JBBPCX010030387.1:0-5000 GCA_037974365.1 Hydrocynus forskahlii | reverse complement strand
TGAGGGGCCCTCAGTGGACCCCAGTGCAGTGGTTTTCACCGGTCATGGTCTGTTAGAACATCAGTCAAAAAACACCACATGACCTGTTTTAAACCTTTCACCACGACTGACATAAACCTACATTAGCAGTCATAAAGACTCGTTCTAGCTAGTGTCGGCTGTCATAAAATTTTCAAAGGCGACGTTTAGGCCTTTATGACCTATATCAAGCAACATGCTATCCCAAGGCACATTTTCCGGTATGTATATAACTTTGCACAGCGCAAACCCTGTACATTTGAAAGCTACCACATTGCTCCTGAGCATTTACTTAAGCACCCGTGTAATTTGCCCTATAACAAAACACAGTTTCTCTTATGAACTTGGTGCTGTGATTAAAGCACAGTAAAAAAATTCACGCATGTGTCACAGATGTTCATTTTTAATTTTCAAGCAAACCCTAGAGCTCCCTGTAACTGAAGTGTTTCCAAACCACTCAGGCACTCGTGATCTGTCCTATACCAGTTGAAAACAGTTGATTGTAGAGTTTTGACAGCCAAGATGCAACCTTTTTGAGAAGCAACAAATATTACAGCCAGTTGCGTTACAGGATGTTGATGTTTACTCATGTTGCTTTCAGACACCTACCTAATATTTAAAACCACCTACCTAATATTGTGCCGGCACCCTTGTGCCACCAAAGCAATTCTGACCCATTAAGGCCTAGACTCCACAAGATGGCGAGCTATCCTGAAAGTTCTCCCAGGTTCTTGTGATTATTTTTGTTTGTTTCTACCTAAAATTAAATCATTTTAATTTGTTCATTTTTGTTCTTTATGCTCATTTGCATGTGAAGCTGTTTTAAACCCCAGTATAGGTTTTTATTATTATTACATGTGTTTTTAAATTACAGTAACTTTGGTTCTATGTGACACAGGAACACCAAACAAAGCTCAGCATGTCTGACACCTTGAGTGCCAACATAGACTTCCATATACGTAGCTGTTTTGCCGTATGACAACAATTGACCATTAGCTGTGCTTCTGGCACGAATCCATGCTGCTCACGTTCTAAGGGTTAAATAACACATTACCTCAAAGGGGTGTACTCGGTCTGTTTATGTAGGTGATAAGTGAAAGTAACATCCACATGAATGCAAGATTTCCCAGAAGATCGTTGCCCAGAGCGTCACACTGCCTCCACTGCCTTCTTCCCAAAGTGCATACTGGTTCCATAATTTTTTGACTAGTCGGGGACAATTAAAATGTGCTTAACCCTGCCTTAATTTACCCCTGAAAATACAACAGCCCCCTTCATTTGAATTAAGTGGAACCAACCCCTTAATTTGACCTTAAAATTAGATTGAAGGCATGAGTGTCTTAAATTCAAGGTGTTAATTCTGGATTTTCTATTATTTAATCTGGGCACTTTTTTCACTTAATTTTCCTTCATAGGGGAAATGTAGGGGAAATGAAGATCAAAATTAAGGTCATTTAAGGGGTAAAACTAAGGCGTTGGGTTTCGTAGTGAGTGCTATTGCAACAATGACCAGTGTAAGGTCTTGACCCGATGCTGATTCAGCCCTGGGCGGGCTGGCAGCTTCCTCCCATCCAGCAAAGGGAGGTGGAGAGCCAGGCTGTAGCAATCAGTTAAACCTACACCACCTGTATGCTCCTCTACTCAAGGTGAGAATGCAAGTCATTTGACAAAGCCAGTAGAAAGTATTTTAGGTTTGTCAGGTTTTTTGAGTTGATTTGCAATCTGGCAGCTCTGCTACTACACCACTTCTTATAGAGGAAAGTCCATTTAATAAAAAAGAAAGAAAAAACATCCAAACGTGGCAAAAGCACGGAGGAAACAAAATAGTTTGTATTTCTGTGACACCTGGGAGCTTATTATTATATCCCACTTTAGACCCAGGATCGCACAGGTTCACTCACATTCACAAAAACGCAGAGATGTAATCCCATAAAACCTGAATAAAATGTAATAGATTGTAATATTAACACTTTGGGACAGGAATCATGGCATCTTAAAAACAATTGCTTGTGAAGCTCCTATGCAAGGCACACTCCAAAGTTACACAGGCTCAATCTGATAAAGGAAGAAAGCAAATCCAAGGCAGGAGAACAGCTGGTCTCACCACAATGACCGGGAATAGTGAAGGAGGGAGGCACAAACACTATGCACCACATGGGAAGAGAACCAATCCAACCACCCCCTCAAATCCTCTATGTTAAAAGACTGATGAGAAGAGACTTCTCCACCTGAGAATCAACAAGTCACCTGCATGGCCCCAAGAAGCTCCTGACTGACAAAAGGGCACAAAAAAATCAACAAAATCAGTTGGTATAAAAAAATAATAAATAAATACCCCAAAATATCAATTTAAACTAAAAGCACACAAGAAATCCCAGACACAATAAATACTTATTGCACCACACCAAAACATATAGATAGATATATGTTTAGGAAAAAACCCAGATTATTCCACAGCAAAAACGACCAGTAGAACCAACTAAGGAAAATAAATATTAAACAAGAAAAAAGATGATTTTCATTCTTTTCCCTTTTTATGATTTATCAAAATAAACCATGACTCACTTAAACAGACTCACTTAAAACCAATGAACCTAGTAATTTAAGAATGACATGAGACCAGTGTAGTGACAAATCAGCAGCAGAGTGCCAGGAAGAAAGAGTGAGGAGTGGTGAGCTGGAGAAATGACCCAATAGCACGAACACCCAGAGGAGACCTGCAAGGACCTCAGTTCACCCACCTGTAAAAGAAACTCAACACAGCGCATAACTGGACAAAACAGAAATCCACCACTAGCTAATGCTTTTTCATGAAGTCAGCAAGGAAGCAACCTGCTTATACAATGATTGCTGAAAGGTAAAAGCCCACATTTCCAGCGAATGTTTAGAGGAAGTAAGTAAAATCCAAGCTCAAGCACTCCAAGTCTGGATGAAAATCCTTCTTTGAGTTTAAATAAAACGCCCAAAAATCAAACCAGCCGTTCCAAACAACGGACCATGTTAAGTCAAGTTTTCAGGAAGAGACACACCTAGGTAACAATCACCCATCAATATAAAGTTCCACTCAGGTGTTTTCCATCAATTAAATGCCCACACATCTGAAATAATTAACAAGGAAGGTGGGATGATCTGTTTTATAAAGAATAGCCTTCAGTGGAATAAGTTGAGAAAGTCCCTCGTGAGGATGAGCTAGACTCCTTGTCTGATCGCCTGACCATTTTATGTTATAATTGGAGGTGTTCTCTTAGAGTTGGGCAAGTTAACACGTTATTATGGCATTAACGCACGTTAACACAGTTTTTATTACTATTATTCTGAAAGTGCATTGCTTTTTTGTGCTCGACCACTTCACCTCACTCTAACGGGGACTCTACTGAACACAGACTGTTTCTTCTGCTCCCTGATAAAAGAAAAATGTTTCTGCTGGTTCCTGTTCAGAGAAAAAGAAAACAAATTTATAAATGTGAAAATGCTGCTGCACGGAAGGAGCCTGTTATAATGTTCTGATCATGGCTCTGGACTCTGAGGGGAACTTGTTTTTCTATAATAAACTAGATGAAAACGTGAATGCCCTGCAGTAGCAAATAGCTTTGGTTTTATATTTGATTTGATTACATTAATAAATTGAGATTTAAGTTGAGATTTACAGAAATATTTGAACTGTAACTGTGTAACTGTATTAAAGGGAACACTGCTGTTAAAAAGCTCCTCCTTGTTTGAAGTGTTTTGCAAAACAAATATTATTGCATTTTTGTTCGTATTGCAGTACTTTCAAAATAAAAGTGCGCAATACACTACTTTTGAATTAATTGATTATTTTTGCGTACAACAATACGATTAATTGCGTTTATTCCCAGAAAAAAACACGCGAATAATCATGATTAAAAATCATAATCGTTGCCCTGCATTAGTTTTCATATTTGAGGTATTTTTATATTTGTAAAATATAAGTCCTCCCACCACCAGTTTTTTGTTTAATCTCCAGGGTAAGCTTCTTCATTTCTTTTCCTAACATTCTCCTATTCTTCTATTAAATGTGGCCTTTAAACGTCACATAAGCTCTCGCAAGTCTCATATCAATCTGTCATTAAATAATCCCAGTCACCTCTGGCTTGCGGTTGGGTCCCACTTCCATCTGTGTGTCTGCTTACAAAAAAGCCGAAAAAAAAAAAAACTCCCAGCGAGCTGCACTTTTACACCCAGAGTAATTTATTTGTGTGGAAATACTGCATGAGATACCAACTCCATTGCATTTACTTCCAAATCAACTTCCAATTTTATCCAAAGCGATTTCCATTCCCTGACTACAGGGGACAACTTGGGGTTAAGGTTCTTGCTCTGGAACCCAGTGGTGGTGTGCTGAAGGTAGGATTTAAACCCATGACCTCTTGGTCCAGAGGCAAGTATCCTACCCACTAGGCCACTACCCCACATTGCAAGCTGAAACACAGCCTTGTGGGCCAGGCAAGTTTTGAAAACCACAATCTAAGAATGTCCAGTCATATTTTGTTTCCCATCAGACAAACAGCAATAGATATTTAATCTTTGTTTAATCTTTGCTGATATTAGCAAAAGAAAAAGAATCCCAAGCTAATCTTGTGGTTGCTGAGAGTAAGGCTGAGTTTGGATTACAGACACTCACACACACAAACACACACACAGACACACACAGAAGGGTGTGTGATTTTTAAACTCAACAGGGAAATTTGCAATGGACAGACTGGTTCCATACAAGCAAAGAATAGGGCAGGGTTGACTGTGGAATATGTTGAAGAAACGTTTATAACCTTATATAAAAATAAGATAAATATAGCCATGGAAAATAAGAGACAGCATCATTTTTTCTGATTATTGCTTTTATTATACCTTGGGAATGTTAAACTCTTATTTTACACCTGCAACAACTAAAACAGTGATGTTAAGAGCAGTGAGTGTGTGTGTGACTCTGTTTCATCCATCAGAAACTGAATCAGGAGTGAAGC
>JBBPCX010030328.1:0-41815 GCA_037974365.1 Hydrocynus forskahlii | reverse complement strand
GTATTAAAACACTAACTTGTATTTACTTTGGTTGTGTGCGTCATCCCCTTCCCTCTCCTTGGTATCTCCCCGTAACAACTATAAATTAAATTCTATTCCTGATCAGCAGGATGTTGTAGGTGTGTTATGATTCTCATCATAACACCACAACACATCACAATTGATCTATTGCTTTTATGAAGTTTTGCAAGGAAAAGTGAAATGTAAAATAAGGAAGTCCCAAATATGCTTCAAATGCTGCACAAAAATTATATTTCCACAACACAAAAGTTGGTTTAGGGGCAATAGGTAGTCAATGCTACACTCTTCTAACGAGCTGGACCGAGGGATTGGTTTCAAGTCAAATGTGAATGTTATCTAATGTAAATCTATTTAAAAATGTTTGTATTCATGGTTAGCAGTCAGCAACAGTTAAGCCTAAAGTAACCACCGTTTCTTAGCGGCCAGTGGTCAGCAAAATGATAGTTGGAGAGAGAAAATATTTTATTGATGCCATACATAACAAAATAAGAACACTTTACAACTAATTTGATTTTGTGGGTGGACACTGTTCTGTACAATTAGACAAAAGGGTTATGATGTAAGAGGACAGAGCTGTTTAGTCACTGACCCTCTCAGTAGAGCGTTTCTGCAGCTCTTAGAAGTAGCTCAGTTAAAGAGCTATTCATACACATTTTCATCAGATTACAGCAAAAGGAAAATGCCCATGGCTCATAGGACCATTAAATCTAATTAAATATAAGGCAAAATGATAATTTACTGAGAGGTTTTTGTGTACATGAAGAATGGTCAGTTTGTACATTAAAAAAAGCATTTTAGTTTCACTCTGAGTTCTGTGGTGTGCATATGCTTTGTATTTAGACTAAATTCGGGATGTGTTTAATTTTGGGCTTGTCGTTTATTAGCATGTTGAAGATGAGTAAAGGTATTACATGAAAATTCTAAAATAAATAATGACACTTATCACTAAATGTACTATAACTTTTGATTTATTTAGATTTTTTTCTAACAAAATTATGCATGTTTCATAAGTTTTTCTACAGAATAGGTTAACAATTTGAGGTTTTAAGAATTAAATGATATTTGAATGACTACAATTTAATATCTGCTAATTAAACGGGAGCTTTTCTGCTCCGGAGAACAGCTTGGATGACTATTATCCTGCCATATCTCTAGAAAGGAGATGAGCTGTGAGGACTGTGACTTCTTCATGCTGGTCAAGAACGAGCACAACACATGCTTCCTGTGCCTTGGCCTGCAGCAGGCCACAGAAGGGTGCTCTGCTTGCGCAAATCTCCTCAGTCTAGGAGACTTCCATTCGGCTACATGACGACTCCGCACACCTTTACGAAATGTGTGGAAGCAGCGCTAAAGCTGCTGAGGCAGCAGGCATGAGAATCCTGTTTTATCTGGATGACTGCCTGATTGTGACAGAAACAGGCAGCAGCACACCCTCAGGCAGTGATGCAAAACATCAGCAAACTGAGGTTTGCCATGAATCTGAAAAAGAGTGTCGCCCCAGCAGTGTATCACCTTCCTGGGTATAGAGCTGGATTCATGGGTGATTGCCCATCACAGGACAGGTGCTCATTGGTCTTATCAGTGATGCACCGCATTATGCACATGAAGACATCACAACTGGTATGATCCTGACTATGCTAGGCCACATGGCAGTGCCACAGACAGTGGGGCAGCTGGGCTTAATGCATATGAGGCACCTACAATGATGGTTTGTCCGTTTTAAGATAAATCCAGTGGTGCAGAAGGTTCACGTTCATGGACACCTCCCAATAAGGATATGGAGGCACACTGGCATGTGCGCTGGAAGCATTGTCAATGTGGGGGTGACGCAGGGGTACATGTCTCGCCTTTTGTCTGTGGGGTGGAAGGGTTGTGTGCACGTAGCGCTCTACATCTCAGCTGTTGTCCGGGAGGGGAAAAGTAGGGGGAGGGCAAACGAATGGGCACAAGCAACTTTGGTGATGAGTGGTCCTTCCCCAAATGACACATCAACCTGCTGGAGATGCAGGCGATTTACAATATGTTGCGTCACTTTGCATCACTTTGCCAGTGAGCTCATGGGCAGGAATGTCCTGGTTCACACAGACTGCTGTACAGCAGTGGCTTACATCAGTCATCAGGACGGGAGCTGCACAAGATGACTCAAATCATCCTGGAGTGGATGCAGCCATAGCTGCAGTCGCTCAGATTGCAACCTCAACAAGGGGGCAGACCTCATGTCAAAGGTGGGCCTCAACAAGATCCCAACTTTAGCACTGCAGCTCTGGGACAGCTTCGGCCACCCAAGAACAGAGTTGTTTGCATCCAGAGCAAAGACTCTATTCTGCCTATGGTCTTCCCTGTAGAGCAGTGACTGCCACTGCTGGGGGTGGATGTGTTCACTCACCCCTAATGGCCGGAGGGCCTCTTATACAGTGTGTGTGTCTATAAACAGAACTGTTGAAGCGGCGTCTGCAGCCTTTCAGGCTGGGGGCCTTAAAGGTTAGTGTAATAGCCCTAGACCAGCACAAAGCCAGGTGGTGCCAGATCAGAGACATATACTGGTGGCTGATCTTGGAACAGGAGACCACTCTCATTCAAGTAGGGTGGGGTGATGAGGTCACATCCCCCTTCCACTAAATTAACCTGTGCTCACTGGAGGATGTTTGTGTCATGGTGTGTGAACAGGGACATTAGGTCCAGTTACCACAGGTGTCCCCCAGGGGTCTGTCCTGGGGCCCCTTCTTTTCATTATCTTTTCAATATAACATCGTTGCATCGTAGTTACGCGGATGATACCCAGCTGATACCCAATTCCTTCTTCCCTTTCTGATTGCATTAATGAATTACAATCTTGGTTTTCCTCAAATGTTCTCAAACAGAACAGTGATAAAATGGAATTTCTCTTAATTGGTACCAAATCAACACTTTCTAAAACGGATATTTTTTCCATTACAGTTGACAACTCCCATGTCTTCCCCTCTCCTCAGGTTAAGAGTCTGGGTGTCATCCTTGATAGCACATTATCTTTCCAATCTCATTTCAGTAATATCACTCGGTCCGCATATTTTCATCTCACTCCCCATACCACTGCTATTCTTGTTCATAGTCTCGTCACTTCACGAATTGACTAATGTAACTCTCTTCTTTTTGGTCTCACGAGCAAATCTCTCCATAAGCTTCAACTTGTTCAAAATTCTGCTGCTCGAATAATCACTAAAACCCCTTCTACTGATCATATCTCCCCTGTTCTGCAGCAGCTACACTGGCTTTCGGTAAAATTACGAATCAGTTATAAAATTCTTCTCTATACATTTAAGGCCATCCATAAGCCTGCTCCTATATACCTGTCTGACCTTATTCACATTGGACCAAACGCCTTTGGAACTCTGGAGGATGGCAGCATGATGACATCAAAGCCAAACCCTGCCTACCAGCCCAAGGTGCTGACATCATCGTCGTCATTCTAGTCTAGGGTGATTTCGATAAAGGCTTATTACCTGCCACCTCATGGGAACACCACAGAGGAGCAGCTGCACAATCTGTGCCCAGTGCATGCTATGGTGCAGTGTGTCAGTCACACAGTTAAGCAGACAATTCAGTTATTTGTCTGCAATGCACTAGGGGCCCACTAGGGGCCTGCAGTGTTGAAGTGGGCCTGCAGTGTTGTTGGCCTGTGACATAGCAACATTTGCGGCCTTGTATAAAGGTGCGACAGCGGATGACATTTACGCTGTGGTGTCTTGGACATAGCCTTTTGCTCAAGCGTACTTGAGGGACATGTCCGCAGGCCCTGTGGCCCATGCAATGTTAGGTTGTGGCACTGACACAGACACTGTGTCTTCCCATGTATATCCAATAGGGAAGCCCTTTGGATGGAGTAGCCTGAAAATCAGAAACTATGTTACTGTTACTGTTCTATGACTCCAGTTCTACGAGTACAGGCCCTCTAACGTTTAAACCCAGCTGATTTGCTCATTAATTACCACATAGCAGTCCAGATACTAGTCACATGACTAGGTGTAAATTGGATCTTAGATTGTATGTAAACAAATATCAATATCAATATCAAATATCAATGGGATGGTTGGAAAGGGTTATGATGATTATCCTATTATCCTACTACAAAAGAATACATTCACAGACAGCATGGATAAGTCAGCTCATCTCAAACCACATGGAGTAGTAATCTCTAATAAACTTGATTATGTGGTTTCTGACACTGTATGACATACTGTTATCTGTAAACATGGACAGAAGTACATCTCATAGCTAAAAACAGTGGCAGCAGCCATGAGGAAGCCTGAATTTATGTCTGTACTTCAAGGAGAAATTGTGTAAAATTGATTTTTTTGTCAAAAGATGTAATTTGATTTAATGCAGTGAAACACATACCATCTAGCTCCTCTGGCATCAGCTCTCTGTCCTAGAGGGCGGGATGAGAGAAAGAAGATAAGGGAAAGAGCAAAAGGCATATGCATGCATCCACACCAAGCAACTGTGACCAATGTCATGACAAGATGAAATTGATTTTCTAAGTGAAAAATGTAGCATCTCTGCAGGGAACAAAAGCAAGTATGACATATTTCCTTAATTTCTAATGCATAATTGCTCATTTTAAATTTGACAGTTAACAGTGGTTAGCGCCACTGTCATTTTATAGTCCAGGGATCGATTCCCTGCAGCCAGGGTCCTTTCAAAATTCAAGATTCAAGAGAGTTTATTGTCAGCCCATCCACATACACAAGTACACAGATGGTTGAAATAGCATTCTCTGAAGCAAAATGGTGAACATTGTGATTCATAAAATCCAGAAAATAATGATGTTACATAATAAATCAAAGTGCCCAACAAACATACAAACACACACACACATTTTCTCATTACATTGTGCCATTATTTCCTGTTTGGCACGTTAGCTGTTGGTGTGAGGAGACTGACGATGATTCACCATTGCAGGTTATTAATACAATCATAATCTTCTTATCTTTCTTTCTGGAAGACAGGTGACAGACAACACAACCAGAGCAATTACAGAGATGCATTCCTCCTCCAGTGCGCACACACACACACACACACACACACACACACACACACACACACACACACACACACTAACACATCGTTTTCCGAGCGCAGTCATGGCAATGTAATGCTGAGTCTTTGTTTCAGTAATTGCATGTTTCAGTTAATACAGGCTTAATATAAAACAAATAAATGGCCCTCAGCAAAATAAAACACAGCATCAACCTCCATATTTCACTAAAATTAGACAACTACCCTTAAAAAACCTCACTCATAAAATTCAGGCTGATGCTTACTGGCAAGCAACAGCTTTTACATTATTATTATTTTACATTATTATTATCTTATTAGGGTTGGAATCTCTTTTAAAGCTGTAGCTGTTTTGTCTGTTTTGATTTGTTGTTTGCTGAGTGCATTTGCAGTGGCCAAACATGGATGTATTTATTTATCTAGTACATGAAAGGGGCATTTGTAATCATTAAACATGTTAAATGCTGGTGCACTGTGGAAGATTCAATTATGACCCAGTTTAAAGTTCCTGGCAGAGGCAGTCAACTTCTTAATTATTGTCTTTACAGTGGAATGGATGTTTTCAAATGTTTTGTTATTTTTTTGTACTTATTTTCTGATTTGTACTACTCAGCAACTTTTTCTTGCGCATTTTTGCTGTATTTCTGGGTCTTTATAATAGTGATAGATGACTAATTTAAATTGGGCTGTGTGTCACCTCATATTTATACTCTAGTGAAACAGGAAGTCATGGCTGACCATTTAAGCATTCCCAATCACTCAGGTAAACTTGAATACATGGGTATGTTCTTCAATTAGATTTAACTCATATAAATTTGTAAGAGTGCCAGCAATCAAGAATTGAGAAAAATGTTAATTGATAAGATTTAGTTGTATGTTTAATGAAATGATATTGAATAAAGTTTACATTTCTTTTTACATTCTGTTATACCAGGGATGCCAGTATTTGAGGACAGGAAAGTACATATGCTTTATATATTTATGCAGATTAATGGAATATTTATAGTACACATAAAATGCATACATTGTATAATATAGTTTTATAATTATATAGAAAGTGATCAGTGCTGTTGCATGACATTTTGTCACCATAGGTGATACAGAATTTTACCACCTCCAGCATCAGTCCAAACATGAATTTTTTTTTGTGGCCAAGTAAGATTTGTGGACACAGTGGGTTGGGTTCACTAGCCGGCCAAAGGCCTGTCCATTTACTTTGCTTTTGTTTTTTAAAATATTAGGATTTATATATCACTTTCTGCTTTTGGGATATATTACCAAGATGACTGCTATTGGTGTAACTGTTCAGCCCTGTCTTGTATTGCTTCCTTCTGTCACTTCTTGGTCTATGTTCTCCTCTGCTGCACCCTGTCTTTGTTAACATTACACACATGTATTCTGTTTTTGTTTGCATTTTGTCATGTCCATGGTGCAGTGGAGCTGAGGAATGCCTGTACTCTTATCTGCTCCAGAAAAGCGTGCAAGTCCCTCCTCATCAACCGTAAGATTGCGCCTTTTAATTGCTTCCCAGAACTACTCTACCTAGAGGATGCCTGTACTCTTATCTGCTCCAGAAAAGCAAGCAATGAGAGTACATAGTACATGCATCAACTACTGGGATCGAAATAAGATTACTATCAGGTATCGGTACCCCCTCCCACTCATGAAAATGACTTTTGAAAGGCTCCAGCAAGCATCAGAATTCACCGAGCTCAGGCCTTGCAATGTCCAGACTTTAGTCCATATTTGGGAGGGGAATTAATGGAAACCTGCCTTCATCACCCCTGTTGGTCATTATGAGTACCAAGTGATGCTACTCTGTCTTGCTAATGGTCCCACAGTCTTCCAAGCCCTTCTCACTCGATGTGTGGAAAGAGACTTTTCGATCGATTCTGTTACATGTATTTGGATAAGATGCTCATTTTGTCTTGGGATCCCTCCAAGCATGTGGAACACAACACTACCCTCCAGCAGATGCTGAAGAACCACCTCTTCATCAAGCTAGACAAGAATATGTACCACATGTCTGAGGTCACCTTCTTAGGTTACATAATTTTCAAGGGGGCCCTTCACATGGATCCTCAAAAGATCAAAACAGTGCCTGACTGGCCATTTCCCTCCTGGTGAAAGAGGTCCAAAAATACCTGGGCTTTGCAAATTTCTACCGGTTCTACTGGTCCCAGGATTCAACACCAGACCATCTTGTCTGTTCATCTGTATCATCTGGACAGAAATTGCTAACTGCACATTTAACTGCACAATTAAGTCTAATTGTTTTTCCAACCCTAAACCACCCTTCATCATGGAAATGGATGCCTCAGACACCAGAGTTGGGGTTGTGCTTTCCCAGCAAGCCTCCTCAGATGGGAAGATACACCCTAGTGCTTTCCTTTCAAGGTAACTATTCCAAGTAGAGACAATCTAGTCTATGACATCCCCACTATGACATTGGTAATCAAGTACTGATAGCAGTGAACCTAACTCTCTAAAAATGGCATCACTGACTTCATCCTCTCTTACAAACCTGACACTAAGATCACCAAGCTGCACACTTTCCCATTAGAGCTGTAATCAGGCCTTAAAAGTTAGGCCCAACAAGGCCGGAACCAGACAGAATTTGGCCCAAGCCCAACAGAATTCGGCCCAAGCCCAACATGTACATTTTCATTGACAGCTTTTTAAAACCCCGAACCCGTTTACACCCCGACATTACTCAAATGTGCGCACGCACACAGCTCATTTGCCTTTTGTCAAGAATGAGTCATTGATACATTTTTAACATCATTTATTGATGACTAACGTAGGCTACAGGCCACTTGGAAGTTGGAACAAAGAAATAAAATAAGTCCTCTGTTAACATCGTAACATCTCAGCACTCTAAATAGGGCTAGGCATACACTTAGCCAAATAGGTCAACGCGGCAATAACAATGAGTTTTTCTTAACAAATGAAATTAAGATAATTCCAAATTAAGATGGGTATTTGGAAATAACGAAATTAAGATAAAGGCTCCGTGGGATTTGCATGGCCACTTCTCTCCAAAATCCGGCCTCAACGAGATGGAAAACAGCAGCTGAAATTTAATAAAAGAATAATGCCAACATTAGCCTACATACTCTGTCAACATTATGCATTTAAGACTCAATTAATATTTAGTTATAATTTAGTTAAAACCTTCACTCACCAAGATACATGTCTTTGTGGAGGAAAATTATTGAATCCACTGTAGATGGCTTCAGCGTGACGGTGCGTCCAGCACTGAACACCTTTCCACTGCTGCTGCTAGTAGTCTGGATGCAACCAAAACGTAATCACCAGAGTCTAACCTCCATTTCATCTCCACAGCATCCATTTTCGCATCTTTCTCGTGCTAATCCAAATGCATAACCTGACCGCTCATTTACCGCGCCAGCCCAAGCCCATGTAAAATGATATAAATTAAGCCCGAACCTGACCCGTCGGATTCGGGTCAAGATCTACAGCTCTACTTCCCATGCCTTCATGAGCCAGATGAGCGGCCACCAAATCCTGACTTCATCATACCACCTCATCGGCTTGTGGCTCCCATGTGTGGGATGTTGAGGCCAACTATGTCTCTTTTACAGCATGATCCACAGTGTTGCATCCTGGCATCTAGTGCACTCTTGAGCTCATCAAAAGATGCTTCTGGTGGCCAAGCATGAAAAAGAATGGAACATTTTCTTAATAACTGCATAGTATACTGTCATAATAAATATCCCCACTGCACACTAACAGGGCTCATACATCCCTTGGCTATGCCAGGCAGACCATGGTCACCTTGGCTCCACCCATCACCATCCCACCTCCTCGCATCATCAATGACCAACCGCCCTTAGCAGTTTGCCATATTCTCGACTGCCAAAGACATGGTTGGAAGGCTGCAGTATGTCATGGACTGGGAGGGATATGGGCTGGAAGAAGTTTGTTGGGTGAGACTGCCATCTCAGGACATCCTGGGCAAGTCCCTCATCTGGGACTTCCAGCACACTCATGCAAGGTCTTATAGCTGTCTGGTGCCTGTAGTAGTACCCAAGGTGGCCATCTGGGGGAGGTATTTTTCCCGTTCTGTCCATTCGTTTCACACCAGATCTCTGCCAGCAGTCTTCCGTAATCACCCCATTAGCGCAATTATTTAAACGACCCCCAGTGCTCAGTCATGAGCTCAGTATACCCATTTTTTGTACTTTCCAAGTATTCTTCTGCATCTATCCAGTTTTCTTCCACTTACCTTTGGTTCCTCATTACTCGCTGCTACACTCCACACCTCACATTCTCATAGCTCACTGTCCCTTCTTAGTCATCAACTTGCCCTCCATGATTTTCCTCACATGCTCTACACTTCTGTATATTGTTACTTCTCTCTCCCTATTCATAGCGTTAGCTATGTCCCCTCAGCTGTTTTATTATATCCCAATTTTCCCCTTGTTCCCATTCCCTTGTGCTCTTTCCCTTACTTCCTCTTCCCTACCTTTTTCTCTTTTGTTGCTTTTCAGCCCACATAACTTTTTTCCTTTTAGCTTGGCCCACAGTTTTCTCTCATTTAGAATTCCTTTTTATTCCCACCTTAGTGGTGTTTCTTATTATTTTTTTATTTTTTCTCTTTATTTTATTTTGCTTTTCTTTTTTTATTTTTAAGGCCCTTTCATTGATAAACATGTGTCCCTGGTTTGATCCTGGGTCTGCATAACAGTTCCATCTAGCCTTAGTCCTGTTCATAGTTCCAGCTTTCCTGTCTTAAATCTTAGTTCCTGTTTCACAACTTCTCAGTTCATTAGCCTGCTTAGTCTGCTTAATCTTAGTTCTCAGTTCATTAGCCTGCTTAGTCTGTTTCCTCCCCTTTTTCCTGCCTCACACGTCTGTTACCCCTATGGCTGATAATTTTTCGCACCTCAGGAGATGCACTACAGTGAGGGGTTCAGTAACAGTCTCATTTTGCTCCCTTTGGTCACACATTTTTCTGTGTGCTGCCCCTCTTCCATGCCCTGTCTTAGTTTATGTTGAACATGTGTTTTCTGTTAATGTTTGGATTTTATCAAGCCCCAGTTTTTTGCTCTAATAAAAATCACCATCATGCCTGCCTCCAGTCCTATATACAATTGCTACAGCCTGTTATCTGAAGTATAAAGAGAGGATAAAAAGTAGTATCGTGAAAATGAATTACTCAAAAAAATAACAGAATAACAAAATAAATGTAGTATATAGGCTGTACAAAGAAAAACAAGAAAATGTAGCATAACTAAAATGTTCTCTTTCCAGTGGTAAAGTCTGCATAATGAACCTTGCCAGAAAGACTGGAGTAAACACCAGCAGTGCTTAACCCTCACAGTGTGAGTCCCCTGAATAGAGCTGAATCATTAATTCCTCAGAAATACATTACAATAAAGTGTTTTTCTGTTTATTGGTAGCAGCAGTAGAAATCATGATAATGATGGTAATCATTATTATTGTTATTACAATTATTGCAAATGCATATTATTAATATTATTATTGTTGTTGTTGTTGTTGTTGTTATTGCGATCAGCCTGCGTATGTGTTGTATCTGACCTGTCCAAACAGTGCATTGAGATACGGTAAGTAGACGGAACCCTGGCTAAAGCTGCGTCGACGACGCTGGGCAGAGTGCGAGCCTTTCTGAGATGAATCTTTCGACTCCTTAGAGTCCTTATGCTTCAGAGCTGAGCGCAGTGGGGGAGCATCAGAGGCAGAAGAGGGACGAGAAGAAGAACTGAGAGAGAGGAAAAAACAAATAAAGTAAGACTTCATTCCTGCACCCTGCAGAACAAGTAAACTGACAGCTCTTAGAAAAAACACATTTACAAGTTTTCCCCTTCGTCCCAAATGTAGATCAGCTGAGACATGTGTCTGACATTTGTTTCTGTAATTTTGCTTCTGAAGTTAAAAGATTAATCTAGCAAATGAGTTATGTAAGCTTATTAGAGTCTATTATTAGAATGGGACAAACTGCATGTCTAACTCTTCACACACTCACCTCAAACCGTGTGGAGTTGTTGAGTGATCTTAAATAGACTTGCTCATGTATTTCTGACATTGTATTAGACACTGCTAACTATAAACATAAAACAGACACAGTTCTAACATTCTAACAAAAAATAAATAATATATATATTTTTTTTTTCATAAATCGATACTATTGGTCAGTCTCAACGTGGGCCTGTAAAATTTAGAAATTATTAACCAATGAAAAGTGTTGAAAGCAGTTATACAAATTCTGATGACACAATAGTCATTTCCTGAAAAATAGCCGTCTTGGACATATGAGGTTTCAGCCCGACAGCGACGATATATATGTATATATTTACTTTGTTAGAATGTTAGAACTGTGTCTGGTTTTAGTCTGTATATATATGTGTAATTTTTGCAAGCATGTACCTCTGACTTGAGGATGGTTTATTCCTCTGAGACATGCTGAGACAGAAAAAAGAGAGAAAACAGAATTAAATTGAAAATTGACTGACAGAATGAGAGAATGAAATTGGAAGAATTAAACAGGAATGTGGAATGAAAGAAAGTTAGATATTGATACTCTATCATATGAAGTTCTGTCAGAATAAGCCATGACCTCTCTTCAGAATTCCGTGTTATCATTCACTTACTTTAATAGCACATCAGTAACCTGTGCTTTCACTCTCTGGCCACTTTATTAGAAATCCCTTACTTGTGTTTCCACGCACTGGCTACTATATGAGCTTAATTTCTCTTAAAGGCAGGGTGTGAAATCTCTGAGGGTCCCAGACCACTCGATTGACAACTGAGTGCCCGGTAGCTTTAGTAGCACTGAAAAGTTTTTGGAAAAATTAAAAAAAAAAAAAACAGGAGGCAAGAGAGCGGGTTAATTACAGACAAACTGCAAATAAGAAAAATGAGTGTTCACTTGAGTTAAAAACCCATTGCGAATACCCATTACTTTCAGAAAGTGCCAGACGCAAGTTGAGCTGAGTTGTGATTTTTCTGGCACTTCAAGCTAAAGATTTGTGATGGGTGGGTCAATACACAAATAACACTCCAAACAATTCTCTCCAGTTTCCAGCCTGTAGTGCCATGGTTTTATGTCACTGCTAGACCAATAATTCCAGAAAAAAAATCACTGTTTATCTAACTAAAGATATAGTTTAGAATGTAAAGCTTCTTCAAATGGCATTCCATGAAGATGGAGATGAAAAATCGACAGTTGCACTGTTTCTGTCCTGCCTGCTAGTTAAATATGGTTAAATAAATATATTATGTGTATTTTGTTAGTGTAAAGTGACCATTTGTCACACATAAACATACCACAGCACACAGAATCTCTGATTGAATGTGTCAGATTTTTTCAGCTCAAAGCTTCCTTTATATGACACTAAATCCAAATCTGTCTTTAGTAAATAGGGATTGTGTGCACGTGCATGCCTCCTCACAGTTCGACTGGCCAGTTGATCTATAGGGTGGTTTTTAGCAAGGGATGTGATGGGGTTAGGGGCAGCTAAACTGACATGCCTCGAAGGTGTGATTAATTTGGTACATTGTGCCACCCTTCCTCGAGTGCCATTCTTGACAAATGTCCAGTTTGTCTGCCCTACTTTCAATCTTTCATAATGCTGTGTCGACAAGAAAACGTTCAAAAGTATTCTGACAGTGCTTCTTTCCAAAGCACAGTCAACATGACAGTGTTGTTCATGCCATGTGATGTATGCCCACTTTCTCATTACGGGGTCTTTGTCCTCTTGACTTACTGCCAGCCAGAGCCAAAGCAGCAACGTG
This sequence comes from Hydrocynus forskahlii, assembly GCA_037974365.1. Classification (NCBI taxonomy): domain Eukaryota; kingdom Metazoa; phylum Chordata; class Actinopteri; order Characiformes; family Alestidae; genus Hydrocynus; species Hydrocynus forskahlii. Next base: position 28,981 of record JBBPCX010030328.1, on the reverse strand, counting down.
TGATCAACCTCACAAACACTTCTCATCTAAAAGCACCTTCAGACGGTAAAGAGCAGCACCTGTATGCCAGGATCTAAATGAACTACTCTAGAAAAGTGCTACGTACAAGATAAAATATATGCTGTCATGTCTACGTATTAATATGTCCCTATTTGGATAAAACATATTTTAAGAGCTTCAGGTACCAGAACAGAGACATTGCTCATTAGGCAGTAGGTGAACTGTCGTTTCCTGAAAAAATGATCAAGTATAAGGAACTGAGCAACTTGCTCAAAGGCCACATTTTGATGACTAGATGTCTTGGCTGCTAACATCTTGTGCTGGATACCACAGTACCTTCAGAAGGCTTATGGAATCTATGCGTAAACAAGTCAGAGCTGGTTTTAAGCATGAGGGAGAACTTACAAAATATTTGACAGTGAGTTTTAATATTATAGCTGATCAAAGTAATGTATTAATAACGTACACATCAAATTATTTGCTCTCCAGCAAGGGTTAGATTCATGTCCTCCCTATGGTTTCTGATATATTTTAGAACTTGACATGATGCCTGTTCTGTTGATTTAGTGCCCTCAGGAAGAACTTCAGGACACTTAACTGAATAAGAATCAGCGTCTGAGAAGCATACACACATACACACACACACACACACACACACACACACACACACACACACACACACTCAAACACACACTGTTAAAGAACATAGCGCTACGGCTGAACCCACTGTAGGCTGAAGCAGATAAGAATAAAAGCAGACAGGCATGTCACAGACAGCCTATAAATTACAATCAGCACTTCAGGATGAACATGGTCCTCCACCCACCAAACCAGCCATTACAGCATTATAGCTGCACTAACTGTCAGCAGCTTCACACAGGCAGTAGCCATGCCAAATTAATTGATCAAAGAAGAGAGAAAACGTTTAACTACTCAGAGTAATCATATGCTCTGATCATTCTTCAGTTTGTTTCAAACTGTCTTTCTCTTTAAAGATGCACAACAGAGTTTTGGTACCGCAGGGGTCAGTAGCATTGAAAATGTAGACCACTTAAAGAAAACCTTTACCATAGACCACCGGAGTTGTGCATGAATTTGTAGTCAGCGACATTCTCAAATAAGAAACTCTGGGTGTATGACATTTTTCTCTGAAAATGGCTTTCTGTGGGAAACAAAAATGTTCCAAAGCTAATCCCTTTTATCCGGCACAGTTTATTTACCTCTGAATTATGAAGCCCTTAAGCAGTCAAATTTGAATACTGCAGCAAAAAGTTAACACTAAAGTTAGCATATTGTGAAGGTAAAAACAACACTATGAGACTGTTCTTCTAGAGAGATATAAGTCCTAAACACACCTGTAGTTTATTTCTGTACTCATTAGTCAACCTGAATCAGAAACCAGAGCACAGTTTCTTCCTTAATGTCACATCTTCAGGTAGACAATAATTTTGGAGCAGGGCATGATTTTATACATCAGGACTTGATTAGATAATATTCAAAAAGTTTGCTTGCTGGAAAATGTTTTTTTTTTATGTTCCTATGACTACCAATCATTGTGTTTACACAGCTCATCTTTATCCCATTCTCTTTCAGCCCAGATAGAAAAGGTCGGAGCAGAAAAGGCAGAGCTTCTGGGAAACAGCAATTTGTAGAGGATTCATTGTTTTTACACAGACAGTTGAACTTGTTTATTCAAGACAAAGGAGTATAAACGAGATAATTATTTCAGCACTTCTCTAATATTTTTCCGTTTCAGTTACAGGACTTTCTAACAGTGATTCATGGCTGTTTTGACTAGGGTCTGACTGTTCTGTAGTACTATATTCATGGTTTTGGGGGCTTTACTCAAACTCTCGTGCTGTACAGCTTAAATCTCACCCCAGTGGACAGACAACTTACACCTTCAGAATAGACTAGAAAGCAAGCCTTTCGTCATGATGGCAACTGCTGATTTTCTGTCACTGGTGTGGTCGGGAGAGCAAGGCTGTGATTTAGTCCAAAGCAAAGAGATGCTTTGGAAAGCTGGAGGATGAAGGTGGTCTCTCTCTCCTGAGATTCACGCATAAATTTTGAGTTTGAGTTTACATTCTCTCCTTGTCTTTCACCTCCATTGCTACAAAACATTACTGTCAGTAATGCATGTCTCCCTGTATCAAAGACTATGTTTGATCATGTACACATGTCAACACATGTTTATACTGATCTGCTGTTCACGCTGATCACCAATGATTCTGCAGCAATTAACAGTTCAAACCACATCATGAAATTTATTGGAATCATGGGAATGATGAGGTGGTGTACAGATGGGAGGTGCATCAACTAGCAGACTGGTGCAGAGCCAACAACCTGTCTCTAAATGTGGACTGAACAAAAGTGATGATTGTTGATTTCAGGAAAGGACAACATTGCTCTCCTCTGAATATCAGTGGTTCCTCAGTAGAAACTGTCCAGAGCACCAAATTCCTCGGTGATCACATTGTGGAGAACCTCACAAGGACCCGTAACTCCATCAACAAACAGCCCCAGCAGGATTTTTACTTCCTGCGGAGACCCCCACAGTCCTCACCAGAGGGACTATAGATAGTATCTTGTGTAGCTGCATCACAGCGTGGTATGGAAATTGTTCTGTTTCAGATCACAAGACCCTACAGAGGAGAGTGAGGATAGATGCAACATTTGCACGGACATTTACACCACATGCTGCATCTACAAAGTCACTAGCATTTTGGATGACCACACACGCCCCTCAGACACCCCCTTCTCCCTCCTCCCTTCCGGCAAAAGATTCCAGAGCTTTGAGAGACTCATCATGGGACACATTAAGAGCAAGCTGCGACTGAGCGCCTCTCTGTGCAACTGGACCCTGGAGTTTCTGTCAGAGAGGTCTCAGTCCGTTTGCATTGGCAACAACAAGAACGATGTACCAAGTCCATTAATGTTCACTATTTTTCCCACAAACCATCAGACTCCTCAGCACACTGCCTGGGTGAAATCAGATGCTACTTCTACTGTTTCATTATCACTATGTGTGGCAAAAATAAAAGTGACCTGTTTGTTTGTTTGCTTGCCGGTAGCAGCACAAACGTTCCTTATTTATTTACAAGTGTATGGACCATCCGTTTTTTCATTTATTTATACTTTTTCTAACAAAACCTCCTTAGAATTTTGGCTGTAATATTTTTTTTAATGAACCCACCACACTAATAATGAGTTTTTAATTTCAGACAGTGTTTGGCACCGTTGATTGGTTCTGAAACGTCAGGCTAATGATGCTCAGTCATGGAAGCTAATGTGACACTGAACATCCAGTAGAAATGTAACTGAAAGGTTTGGACAGTGCACATATGTTTTGTCTCATCATCTTTAATAAGATGAACGCATTTCGAGGACACTCGCAGCGGGCACACGCGCATTAATCTACAAGATTCATTAAACTAAGACGCCGGTCACTGCCAATCACTATGGCAACCCAGGCAATTTCAGCTCCTAATAGCTCTAATTGGAATGGTGTATCAGCGGAATCAGGAGATAATTATAAAGCAAACGGCTGAAAACCCCAGAGATGTTCCAAGCTGTCCTGTTTTTTTTTTTTGTTTTTGTAATATATGTATCAGATATAGTACACTGTACCCTATTTAATAGCTCCAGTTGATTGCTTTAAAATGAACTCTCTGATTGTGTAACGAAACATAGAGTAATGTGCAATGCAAGCATGAGCTGTATATTATGGGCATTTAAAAGCACACAATCAGATGTGCAAAACCTAAGAAGCAAATCAAAAAAGGTACAGTACAACAAGTTCACTGTTGGTATCGCTTATTACCAAATCGTGCAATCCAACTCTCCATGCACAGTTAGCATGATTATACACACAACAACAATAAATAATCTGCTAGCATAACAAAATAAAAACAATAAATCACAAGTGATAGTATGTGCAAGCAAATTAAGTTGGGCTCAATTTAAGGAGGAATGCAAGGGGACACCATATCCCAGGTCACTTCTGAGAACCCACGTTAACCAGGAAGCGAGGTCTGAAGTTAATAAAAAGAAATTTGTTGAGTTTGAAACCCTATGTATTCTCTTAGTATGTATTTACCCTGTATGTTCATTAGCAGTCTTTCTAATTCTCTAGCTAACATTGTTGGTCAACCTATACATAAAATGTTTTTAATATTTGCATGCTAAAGAAAGGATACATAAGAATGAATGTTTCTTTTTTCTTGTGTTTTTACATGTATTTCAATGATTATTAAATATTATTATTAGCATTTACAAATGCACACATCTCAATAATAATTGGATTCCTGATGAAAATTACAGGTATCTAAAAACAGCCATTTCTTGCCCTAGTCACTGTGAAATACTAATCAGCATGTCCACCATGGGACACTGTCAGAGTACAAACTGCTGAACATACATAAAATTTACCCAATTCCACACCCAATTTTTCTTTTTTCCATCCTATTTCCCTATGACATATCTGAGCTCATTTTAGAATCACTGTGAGATTTTGATCATTTTTTTCATACTTTTTAAATTAAGCTCCTGAGAAAGCGCATTCCTCTAATCTTTCTGTAATCGCAATTCAAGACCTTAAAATCCTCTTTCTTTTCTCTCACTGTACCTAAAAGAAAACTTAGCTGGCTTATTAATGGGCCTGAACAATATCTAAAATTTGTCTTTTAGAAAATTCGTGTTTCAAGGCATCCTTAATACCTAAGCTAGATCGTTTTGAGATCCATAGGGTTTTTAAAGTGAAGAAAATTAAGAAGCATCTGAGAATAGGATTTTGGGTTGTTTTTATGGAGAAACATGCCAGACTTAAAAAATTTCCAAATAAAAGATTATTTATTTCTGATGAGACAAAGGAAATACTGTTGCGAGCAGCAAATTCTTCATCTAGGCAGATATGATCAAATGAGCTTCTGTAGAGATACACATCTCTCTCACTCTCTGACAAACACTCACAGATACCAGTGTGGCAAAGGTCATCAGACTACAGCCTTTAATGTGGGTTTGAGTTATTGTTCGAGCTTTTTATTCAACCAGTCTGAAAGTACGTTTTTGACTTTGGGCGACTTTGCTCTGGTCAGTTTTTCTGTCTTAGTATGAAAATTGCAGCATCAGAAGAAACCAGAAATGAGCAGTCTCAGACATCTTTAAATTTAGTTTATGAATGGGCTAATGGCTAGGATTAACAGGTTTACTAGTCAACCAAACCAAGTTCAACACTGCACTTGTCCTACTTTTTCTTCTGCCATCTTGTGAATCCACCATTTTCCCCAGGTTTACTGCTTTAATTCTTGTTACCATTAAATAGAAATTATATAGAACCTATACACAGGTTGTGCATTTTCCATAAATTTCTAGTTAGTATTCTGCCAAAGTTAACCTCTCAAGTTATGTTTGGTGTAAGAAATACACCAACTATTTACAAAATACCAGTGAATTCCAGTCCATGAAACAAATATTTACACATGATATCTCCAAATATAACAAAATAATGTCCATAATGTTTCCCTAAATTTGTTATGACCCTCCAAAGTAGGCTGCAACATAAAATATGTCTCCCCAGCCTTCCCACCTCCAGCCTACCAGATAAATTACACAGTCACAATAAACTAATCTCAAAAGGTTAATTTTGTTTAGAGAATGCGCCACACTTCAGCTTTCTTCCCTAAATAAAGCAAACTTACCTATATAGCTTACCAAATAGCACTCCACAACAAACAAGCAAAGAAAAGCTGGTTTGTTTGTTGCTGTTTTGTACGCAACAGCACATTAGCCACAATATTCTCAGTTTTCTTTAATGGCTCATTTCTAATGATAAGGTCTGCATAAGCAAAGCCCACCTCATTAGCCACTGGTTCAATTTTCTCATTTAATTAAGAAACACCAGTGTAGGCACAGCTCTAGACCTAAACATGGACCTCAAGATGCTGCAGGGCCAGCAATAAAACTAAGGTTGAAGGTCAACTGATGCCTCTTAAATTTCTCCAAGAAAGTGCAATAGCAGCCTAACATCTCTAGAAAGCATCATATCACACCAAGATGTGGGGACAGGATATTCCAAGATGACGGCGCTCAAACAACACCCTTGACCTTGACCCTCTTCTTCGCCTTGGTAAGCGCAGCTTTAGCAAATTCCCATATTGCCAAGCTCGAGGTAAGCGATGGAACTTATCTAACACCTCAAAGAGAGCGCATAAATGGCCATTTGGAATATACCATGATATCACCTAGACAGGCCACTAGCAAGTACGTGAGTCATTAACTCCATGGACCTACAGTGGGCACAGCAAAACCCTTCCCCAGTAAATTCCCAGCCTCTTTCTGCACTTACGCCTTTTATAGTGCTGTTAACACAATGAGCTTTTGTTTAATCGGAACACGGTAAGCTACATAAATATTGTGAAATAGATGTTTGAGAAATAGATCTGAGAACAATGACAAATTAATTAAAGTGGTGTTATTAGCAAGTCAAGATATGTCGAGTCAAGTATGTGTTTATTATTTCAACCATATACACAGTGCACACGTTCCTATAGAACTATGGAGCAGTGGACAAGAGCTCTCTCATAAAGACGCTCCTGGGCCTTCTTGGCAATGGAGCTGGTGCTGAAGGTCCACATGAGGTTCTCTGTGATGTGAACCCCAATGAACTTGGTGCTCTGGATGATCTCCACTGGGGAGCCATTGATGTTCAGCAGTGAGTGATCATGTCATGCCCTCCTAAAGTCAACAATCCTCTCTTTTGTTTTGTCCACATTCAGAGACAGATTGTTGGCTGTTGCACCTCCTCTCAGCTGCTCTGCAGTCATCCATGGCATGTGGTTGGGGTGTGCGGTGATGGTTTTGGAGGCAGTAGCTTTCAAAAGGGCTTGGCACATCTGATGAGCAGCCTGTACACTGGGATCAGCATGACAGACATGTGCTCGGAGTAGCCGAGGTTCAGAGTCTTGACGACCTCCTCTTTCCTCTTTTTTAAAACAGACTCTTTCCCTTCAGCGTCGGCACTTTTGTCACCAGTGTTAGTTTCCATCTCTTCTAAGATATTTAGTGGATCGGACAAAATAACCAATAATGTGTCAAAAAAGGCACCTCCTCATTAATCTTAGTAGCTTGGGTCCGTGTTACTTAGTACACAAACAAAAAGCAAAATAGTATCACTCTCTCTGCAGCCTGACACATAATATCCACAAAACATACACTTCCCAAAAGGAAAGATTGTACAGCCCCTTGTATCTTGTAATATGGTATTAGGTGGATCATTGTGCTCTTAAAGAAATACTCATCCTTTTAAGAAAAATGGTTTTTAGTTCTCGTCATGCAAACATCTGATAACCTAATAAAGTGCAGAATCAGGCTGCACCATATACACTTGCATTTAGCTTTTTGCTACCAAGCTTCACAGTCTGATACTAAATGACTTACAATAATACAAAACCTTCTTACCAGAACAAACACTATTTTAGGGCAGTTTTTAGGATACTTCAGGTGGCAAAAAGGCAATAAAAGATTGTTGCTTCAAATAGTTTTCTCCATCTGGCAATTTGATCACTCTGTTGTCATTGGTAATGTGCTCCTTCAAACTGAATTGATCAAAGTTGGAAACCTTTGATGTGTCACACCACTTACCAAATAGACTTCCCTTTTCACTGGCAAACTCTACGCAAGTCTGGTTGGCAGATTGCTCTTTAGCTCTACTTCATATACACACAAAACCGGATGCTTCATATCGTAGTCAAGTGTTAATCCAGCACATACCTCCTGAAGTTTTCTCTCCAGCTTGCACTGGACAAAGGTCACAGTCAAAGGAAGGAAAATAAGAATCCACCTCTCGACCCCTATACAGGGGTGGCAGATTAATGTGCCTTCCTACATCATATATAGAAACGGAAGTTGGTTGCACCATAAACGGAGAAGGGGCAGGAATAGGAGCACATGAAGTAGAAGTATCAGGGTCACAAATTGCAGCAGACACAGGAGACTACGAGGTCACAAAAGGCACAGAAGGAAGCCCAGCTGGGGCAGCTTCACACAGTCTGTAATTGAAATTGACACATGTTGAATGACTGTGGTTAAATTTGTATCATGGAACATAAATGGCACTGGGAATTCTATCAAAAGGAAAAAAAGGTTTTGTCAGATCTGAAGCTGAAAGGGCAGATGTAGAATTTACACAAGAGAAACACTTGAAGGAAGAAGAGGTGCTAACATTAAAGGAATGGGTGGGACAAGTCATTTGCAGCTCATTTTGGAGCAAACATTTTGGTATTGCTCCGGACATATCAGGAAATGAATGGTGTTCACGTAGCTCTGTGTAACATTTATGCACCCAGTAAAGAGGATCAAGGTTTTATAGACTTATCCTGTTAAGATCACCTGTAAGCATCCCTCTGGCATAATCCAGAGATACGACCTGGGAAAACTATGGTCTATAGGAAACACTGGCAGTCTAATGGAATAAGTACCAAAAAAGATCTGTGTAAGGATTGAGTGTTTAAATCATATTGTGATTTATGAGGAAAATATGCTTTGGGTGAGAAAGGAAGCTTTTGGAAATATTTACAAATAAGAGTCTGCCCCAATAATAGATCCTGAGAACATAGTATTAATAATTTAGTAAGATATTTAAAACTGCCTGCTGAATGCCATAGGGCATCAGTTTTCTACAGAACATTTAATCAGCTATTTAATGATTCTATCTGACACAGGGAATAGTATCAGGGAAGTTAGGGAGAAAATTACTCAGTACAAATTAATTCAAAGATATTACTGGACCCCATCTAGACTTTATAAAATGGGACTAATAAGTAATGATCTATACTGGAAATTATTTATGCTGCTGTGTATTTGAGAATGTGCTGTGGAACATCCATTCTGGAATAAAATTCTACAATTAATGCTGGTTTTGTACTGGCTGCCAGAATTATATCACAGTGGAAAAACAATAGACCCCCTGACAGCAAAGAACGGATCGTTGATCCAAATGGCATCATATGAAAGCATGTAAGCTAGAACGGATAAGAGGAGTATGAAATCTAAGGAAGTCTGGGAACATTTTTGGCATTATGTGAAACATATCTAAAATGCTACAGTAACATGCAAGTTTAACAGGTTTATGTGTTTCTGTATGTTATTAGTTTTTTCAGTGCCAACCTGAAGAATAATGTGCAGCTGTCTTGACCTATTTTGTACTTGCTCTTACAAATTTACATAACAAAACCGACACATTTTTGATGCAACAATTTCCAAGGCATTCAGAGCAACTGTGTCTGTTGCTTCATCTCCAAATCCAACTCAAACCACTACCTGTGGGGGCAATAGTGCTGATTTTATGCTGGGTGCCACAGCGCTTTGGTTTTACCACTCCATCATCCATGCAGACACACCTGACTCCTCTACTGCAACGACCAACACCAGCTCTTCCTCAGGCAACAACTTTAAGGCAATCAGCTCTACAAGCAGAGCAGACTTAATCCCTACTTTTTGTGTTTACTTAATTTTTAACTACTAATGAATAGCTTCTAATGAGAACAACGCCCAACACACTAAAGTAAGGGCAATAGATACAAAATAGATAATAGATACATAATAGATACAAGGCTGAAAAGGATCAGAAGTAGAAAAAAGTAGAAAAAGACAAGCACAAGGTGGAAAAGGCATAAGCGAGCAAATTTATGTTACGGGCTGCCTAGGTAGGCCACAGCATAATAGCTGTCTCCCCAACCTTACCATTTCCAACCTCCCAGACAAGGAGGTGTGCTACTCAGTGTAACCAAGGATGGTTAAAGGGGTGCATTGGGTAAGAGCAGTGGTGAGAGGTTATTTAGCACAGGGAGGGTAACAGTTGATCAGAGGAGGGTGGACACTGTTCTCTTTCAGAAATAATAATTGGCAATTCCACATAAATATATTGATATGAAACACTGTAAAGTGCACCACAGATATACTTTCAACTTGAGGGCATGAGTAACAAAGCAGAGGTCTGAAAATACATGTTTGTGATAAACCATCTCCGTTGGTGCGTGTGAGGGAATTTGGGTTTCAGGTTTCAATTTCCCATGCAGACCTCTAAGAGCTAGGTTACACTGTATGTCCAAAATGTTCCAAACAACACTTGCATAATATCCATTGAACTGCACTCTCTGTAGAATAGGATGATCTGTGGCCAGTTACACCAACAAGGCTTGTGCCTATTTGCAATTCACCATAATTTTCTTGCCATTCCTTTGTACTAACTAGTTGCACGTTGATTATGCAGTAAAACTGAGCATACATATTACACCTAGCTGGGAGTAAATTCTAGACTGTCATTGTAACACATGTGAACGTGCAATGCTCAGATGAGTCTAATATACACCTAGCTGTAATTTTGGTTAGTGCAAAGGGTATGAAGTTATCTCCTCCTTATGATGTCTTCCTTATTTAGAACCAGAGCCTGGAATACAAGTCTGAGATTAACATGCTCGATGCCAAAAGCATAAAGCCCTCAAGAACTGGGCTATGGAGCAGTGGAACTATGTTTTCTGGAGTACTGGAACATCGTCCAATACCTTTAGGACGTGTTGGAGTGGCCCTTGCGATCGAGAACTAATCAATATCAGCACCTGACCTCACAAACACGCTAGGGTCTCTTCCTTGAGGTCATCAGAAGACATTATATCAACACAACTACTGCCAAAAGTAATTCAACTTATTTAACACAATACATTTTATTAGCTTAAAATATCTTTCTGCTGAAATGTAATGTATCACTTTTTTACTCCTTTGCCCAAAAGTGACCCTCACCAAAGAATTACAGGCCTAGATGATCCAAAGCTACTGTGTTTTTAGAGTTGTTTTCACACTCACCCTCAGAGCGATGTTTGGAGATGCAAATGGTGTAAACTTTGTTTAGCTGTGTTCCTCCTTCCGCTGGTGGATTTGAATGATTCGTTCTGTCCTCCTTCTCCTTCCCTCACTATCTCAATAATTCTCCAAGGTGATGTTAATCTGTCTAACTATGGAAGGATAAGCAGATGAAGTATGAAGCACATGCCGATGTACTCCTTGGATTAAGTCATGTGACTGTTCTTCTTAATGTCACTCTTTGGAGGTGTGTGTGTGTGTGTGTGTGTGTGTGTGTGTGTCAGTTTCACACCACTCATGTTTACAGAAGAGGGGAGAACATTCAGACATTCAAGTACTATAGCTGGTGTAACTTAATGTAAGTGTTATTTTTGTGAACTGGAAGCATCCAGAAGCAACAACAGTGGCCACAGAGTGATAATAAAAACCTCACAATTATGAGTCACAATTATGTTCACCGCATTTAAGATGAGGTAAGATTGCAACGGCAGAAAGTGCACAGTACAAAGCAGGAGAAACAACTGGAGATGCTAAATTTTCCTTAAGTGTGAGTGTGCACATAAATATCTGGACTGATGACCTGTCCAGGATGTTTCTCTGCCTTTCACCCTATGACCTCTGGGATGGGCTCCAGCACCTCCTGTGACCCTAGTAAGGATCAGCGATTGAGATAATGGATGGATGGACATAACCTCACTTCATCAATATAATGGCAGTGAGTCTTCTTCTATAATGCTCAGCAAGGTAGTACTTGGGAGAATACAGAGCAGGCGATCTGATTCCCCTGTTTTAATAAGCTCAGGAATATGTCACGTTAGTAACATAACATTACTAACATTAACAGTTTGGCCCCTGTGTCACCTCATATTTATGCTCCAGTGAAACAGAAGGTCATAGATGATTTCTCACAGTTTCTTATCACTCTGGTTGAATTAAAATGCGAACTGTGCGATGCTTTAGTTACATTTTGTTCACAAAGATGTCTAAGTTTGTCCATATTTGTGGCGTAATTGTGCTTTTTTTTCTCTTTACAAAATAATTTTATATTTTATAAACTTATAATGTTTTAAAAACAGTGTGAGATTGAGTTATTAACTACAATTATTATGGAACTAACTGAAAACGGTTGGCATTTTAATACCAAATGCAATATAAACAAGAAAAACATAAGTGAATTACTGTCACTGGCCTATATGTTAACTGAAATAGGGTTTACTGGTAATAATAACACGAGCTGAGGCTCTGACAGACCTCATTATAACAGTTCACCTAAAAAGAAACAGCACTGAAAGTATTAAATCTTAGCAAGTTAACTGTTACTGATGGATAAATTGCTATATTTTTAATTAGAGGCCTGAACTCACAATAAAATAAGCTCTCAGCAGTGGGATAATATGAATTTAATGAAAGCTTGTCACAAAGACAGCAGAATATTAAAATGAGCATTCATGCCACATCGCTGTGTGGGCTTTGAACTCAACCACATTACTCAACCAGACTTACACATTAAAATGAAGTGTCTTCCAGATAACTCTCTTTCTTTTTCACCATTAAAAAGAAAAGTGTGTGGAGGATAGAAGAAGAAGTCACACACAGCTCCAGCTGCTGGAAAAAATAATAATGGACCTTTTAATTTCTGTGAAAAAATGGGTCTGTAGTTTGAACATTTTAAATGGGATTGTACAAAGACGTCCAATATGTCAGTTGCAGAACAACGTTTTGAAGCTGTTTAGTTTCTAAAATATTAAACATGCAGAAATATAAAGAGCAAGATTGCTCTTTTTCGTTTCTGTCTCATTCATTAATTTAAAAAATGATCTTGAAAACGGTACAACACACAGATGAGCTGTTGTCCAACAGGGCTTAATGAATAATCAATGATTCCTCGACGTAAACATAAACATTACAACCTTACAGTATACTTTTATAGACCCCTAATGCTTATATTAAATTTTATTTCTTTCTTTAAACTCCACTTACGTTTGCGTTGTTTTATGTACCAAAATGCAAAAACATAATTGGGCTTCCCGTGACCGTTTCCAACCACACTTTACCCTTGAAGTGAATAAGTGAAATTAGGTTTATGTAAGTGACCTCTGTTTTGACTGGCCCGATATTGTGCCTTGTTTAAAAAACAGTAACATTCCTTATAACTTCAGAATGAATCGGTGGGGCTTCACTGCTAAACCATGAATATTCCAATATCTGTAAATATATTTGTTTTTGTAACGTTATTACACTTATCTTGAGTATCATTGTCCATTTTATCAGCTCCGCTTACTATACAGGTGCAGTTTGTAGACTTGTTTCTGGGAAATGTGTGCACTCTCTTTACCCCTTCAGAGAGTGTATCAAGCACAGCAGTACTGCTGAAGTTCTTAAACACCTTACTGTCGCTGCTAGGTTGAGAATTTTCTACCAACAACAATGTCCAGCCAAGAGTGTCCTGTGGTCCAAAGGGACTGTCCAATAAACTTGGCGACAGTTCAGGTTTGGCAGGTAATGAATAGCATGTATTTAGTTCAGCTGCAACCTCATTATTCTCCTTCTTGACTACAAAGCAGACTTTCAAGCCTTCGAAAGCATAGGGCACAGTTTCAGTGACCAGGAAAAAAGGTGTTTTAAAGATTTAAAGATCCCAAAAGCAAGTTAAAGGATATGTCAATCAATTTTGATTTCTTTCTGTAATTCACAAATGAATGGCTTATAAACTATCAAAATAAGACCATCTTTTTATTACAGCAGCAACTGAGATATAACAAAAAGTTATTTTTCAGACATAGTTATTTTAGCACAAACACAGTTTAAGGCTGAATTGACAAGATAAATTGACACTGTAGACTGAACGGACACTACATTTACATCAGATGTGACTCGTGAGTGTCATGGTGTAGCATAAAGTGAAGCATAAAAGTGTCACACACTTTTTTTTAGTGTTCTTTTGTTCTGTGACAAAAAGCTGCAGTATCCGGGCACACAAGCAGCCTTGTTAACAGTCTTGTGCATACATTTTGCCTCAAAGTACACAGTGAAACAAAACAATGTTCCTCCAGCACCATCATGCAACACACACCAAAAAAAAGCTTAAAAAAAAAGATAACGAGATACATATACAGTAACCCAAGAGCACCTGCGTATAGTGAAAAACTGTGATTAAAAAATGCCTATTTTTATAGTGTAAACCCTAAATATGCCCCATTGATTAGCTACTTTCAAACCTCCTGCCTCTGAGTCAGGGAAGGACTGGCAATCTGTGTGTTCTGGAAAAGAACGGCTGTCTGATGCACGGCGGCCGTCGGCCTGTCTTTCTCGGCCGAGACGCACTCCTCTGCCAGCTGGTGAAGAAAGTCCAGCTGGTTTTTTAGTCCCAGTCCGCCCCTGCTCTGAGTTCAGCATATTTAACCTCCCAAAAACGTTTTCTTTGTGTTCTCTGGACAGTACAAAAACCTTTATACAGTTATATTTTATATGGAAATGAAGCTGAATTTACATTCATATTTATGTTACAAACTTAGTAAATTATATTTTTCTTAATAATTTAGCATATTTGCAGTTTCCACGTTATTGTGGGGATTTCCACATACAATTATTAGTTCAGTTCTCAGAAAAAATCCATGTTAGACTGATTCCGCGATCCGCGTAAAAGTGGGGGGTTACTGTATTGTGGTGTAAGGCCCAGGGAACGGCGACACCCAGAGACTGGGAGGCCTAAACACACACCCAGAAACACCGGAGTCTGAGGTTTAAAAAACAGCAACCTTTTGTAAAGCATCGCATGTTAAAACATCTAACATTTCGATGGCAATAATGGACTGAAGCACTGGTGAAACTGCAAGCATACTCAGCACAAATGTGCGCTGATACATTGCATTTTGCAGTGCATCAGCACCCAGCTGATGCATTGCAAATGCACAAACTTTCTGTACAAACTCACAGTGCATTATTATGTTACTGTGGCACTCAGTAACATAGTTGCGCGAGGGAGCATAGAGGGCACATCAGTGTGTCTTTACAAATCATTTACAGTTATTCCTAAGGCCACAACCACTAAGGATTTTGAGAGTAGAGGAGTATGGGCTTCTTCTACTGGAATGAAGAGGTGATTTCATAAACATTTAATATGAGTGAACTGGTTCAGACCTATCAGACTCATCAAACTGTTGGTTTGCTGACCAGGCAAAAGCTTGCTGGCAGTTTGAGACAGCTATCACGCTAATACCCCTTGCTGCAGGGCTCAAAATGCAGCTTGTGCTGAATTATGAACCACATTGTGACGCTTTTAACACAATTATGCATGAAACCATGTTTGCAGGCTCAGAGTGTTTGCATTCGCATTCTTCCAAGACTTACGTGACACAAACAAAACACTAAATTAACTCAGCAAAACTTCATACTCTACCCCAAACTTCTGTAGAGAACCAATTTTAATGATGTGGCCGATGGGAGAGAAGCAGATCTCAGACACCAAACATGCCTTGACTGATTGACTGCAGTTGTGATCAGTCCGAACTTTTCAGTTCGAATTCTGACTTTAATTCCCAGGAGGAAATGGCAGGCAGCCTGTGGGCTTTCAGTTATGAAGTTCTGTGCAATTGTAATGCTGCTTTCCCTTCTCTTGGAAATCAAGGAGCTTCTTGAAGTATGGTGAGCAATAAATGGACAGATAGATGGAGAGATGGATGAGAAGATAGATGATTGTGTCTGCTGCACATAAAATGGGCCGAGACAAAAGCGCTGGTCATTACTGATGTTTACTGATGCCTGTTGTTTTCAGCCATTTGTCAGTACAAACGGAGAAAGACAGATAAAGAGAGATAAAGAGAAAAAGGAGAAAGATGGAGATAGAGACAGAGAGGAACAAAGAAAGTAAGAGATAGGAAAGAGGAAAGAGACATGAGAGACAACTTAGAAAAGAGAGAAAAAGAAAGAAAATGTGAGAAAAGGAGAAGAGGGAGATGAAAAAGAGAAGACCGAGGGAAGTGAGAAAGAGAGAGAAAGAGAGAGAGTTACTTTTTTTTTGTTGTGACTAATTTCATCGGAATTTGACTGCTTTTTACTCCATTAACCTTCAGCTTACACACCAATACACAAACTCCTGATCCGGCACTTTGCATCTCACTCACTACTTTACCCTCTCTGTGAGTGCCAGAAGGCAGAGAAAGCAATATTGCTAAAAATCTCTCTCTGTAAGCTCCCAGCAGACATACTGCAGGTCTACACGCACACACTGCCAACTTTCTGCTGACCTGAAAATATTAGAAAGGCATTATTCACTTGTTCTTTGAACTCCTCATGGGAAGACGCCTCCGAAATGCAAGCCATAATTTCGTGGGTGCTCCAAATTAAACGAATTTAATAAAAGACTTAAACATTTGTTTAAAAACAAACTCAAAACCACGTGCAGCAAAGTTTGAAAACTTACAGTAATTATTATATTATACTTGTATATTCTTTTATAATTTATAATAATATGCGTAACAAAAGAGACATATTGTTTACAAAATAGATATTTGATATAAAATCAAATGCAAAATATTGGCAAAATAAAAGTTTATGTTAATATGAAGAGGTGAGGAGCAATTATATGTAACTGCGTAATGACATAATTTTAATAAAATATTTAAAAAGGGAGCAGTGTGTGGGGACGGTACCTTGCTCAAGCGTACCTCAGAGGTGCCACTAGCAGTCTTGGGATTCGAATCCATGACTTTCTGATCTCAGGGAGCCCTAACCACCACCTAAAACTTGGTTTATTGCAGAAAACAGGGAGCAAAGAGGGAATGGAGCACTGGCTCGTGTGGTACAGGGATAGTAGGACAGGAAACAGAGGAACACTGTCTTTACAGAGACACAGACAAGGTGCAAATGTATTTCAGGAATCAAACAGGCGACAACAGGCAGGCTTCAGTTCTTACAGAGATATATACACTGTCGGCGCCAGTGATGCTGGCCTGTCGAATACCCCACCAATAAGTGGGCCTACACAAACCAGCCACCCAGCGGACGATGAGCTCACTGACGGGCAGGACTGGCAAATCTCTCAGGAGGCGACAGTCCAGTGAGAGGGCCCTGCATCCATGTGTGGCTCCTAGCAAGGCCCAATCATGGCACCTTGGGGCCTGGCCACACCCACCTGACGAGGCCCGTAGTCAACTCATCCCCCCAGGGCGACCCCTACCCACCAAGTGAGGAGGCCCTGCAGCAACACACAGCTCCCACACACAAGGCAGGGACTCACCCTGGGCAGGGCACAAGCCCATCACAGGGCACACATACCATTCGCTCACACACACACACACACACACACGCTCACACTTTCGGTCAGGTTAGAATCCCCAATTCCCAACTCAGTCCAAAGACCAGAGAAACCCGGAGACCCTGGAGGAAACCCACCCCACCACAAGGAGAACATGCAAACTCCACACACACACAAGGCCAGGACCTGGATTCGACCCCCCACCCTTGAGGTGTGAGGCAACAGTGCTACCTACTATGCCGGCATGGGGCCCTATGCCACTATATATTGGTAATGTATATAAATGATTAAAAAAGGAACAATGTCTCCAAAGCTAAAAAAGTTTGTTTATTGCCCTTCTTGTGTTTACGCAGTTTGAATGTAGCAGGTATTTTTTTATTAAAGTAAAATATAACCCTGTTACACAAGGGGTGTTTGAGAGTCCAGAGGTAATGGTGTGTGAATGTTGTAGCGGGTTAATTGTGAGATAATAGCCTCGTTCTGCCTCATTTAGCTCAGTCACCTCAGAAAAGCATGTTCCTCCTTCTTTCTCTCTTTCTCGCTCTGACAGTCCACCTCTTGTCTATATTCAGTAACCACACTGGTCTTGTTTGGTTTAGGGTGGCTTTATACTTCCAAGTCTGGGCACAACCTCCAAAATTAACGAGCCGTCTCTATGACATGCAGTGCCAGCATAAATATCTATTTTTTTGAAAATAGAAAGAAAAGAAGAATTTTTGTGAACAGTTTGTGGACTTTTAACATTATGGACATCACAATAAAATGAGTCTTAGTAAGTTTAGTATCTTAGAGACTGTTTTTGCTGTTTGTCAAGTTTATTCTAAGGGAGTTTTCCTTGATCTACTTGTTGAAGGCCATAGAGCTTAGAGCTGGTTGAGCAGTAGGCAGTGATCACATAGACTTGAAGTCAGTTCATAAGGAGAGTCTTAATGTTTTTTTTAATTATCATATCAGGGGATTCCAGATTGTAAAAAAAAGTTTTGTCCCTCTTTTTATGATGCATTTTCTCACTTTAAATATAGCTTCAGCTCTTTTGAGGGTTATTTCTGCTACTGCCCCAGCTGAGATGCCCTAGGCAAGGGGAGCTGTGGGCTTCAAGTTCACACTGTCCCCTCGATTCTGAAGTCAAAGCTGTACCCTGAAACCCCCATGAAGTATATCTGAGACTTCAGTCCTTTATCCTGTCTTTAGTCTCAGCTTTGTAAGCTCTCCACCACAGATCCTGTTGTTTGTTTTGGAAAATCCATCTAAGCCACCCTGTGGTATCCTATTGCTGCTCTTTCTACTACTGTTTCATCTCTTCACATCCCGCTTCTAACTCTCTCTTATCTGAGTCTTACTCACCTCTCCCTTTCTCTTTCTGTCTGCTGCATTTTCATTTCCTCTTGTTCTCTCCATCTTTGGCCCAATTTAAATCTGTCTGACGGTTTAAAATCCAGAAGTAATTCCCCCTGATATCAATCTACCCTTTTTATCCTCTTCCTCTCTCTCGCTTTCCCTTCTCTCACTACCTTATCTCCGTCGCTCTCTTTCTCTCACGGTTTCTCTCTTTATTTCTCTCTCTCTCACTCTCTCTCTCTGTCTCTCTTTCATGCTCTCTGCCTGTTACTTACTGTTTCTTTTCTTAACAATTCCTCTCTGCCTTCCTTTCTCATTTTCTCTTTCTTTCTATTTTGTCTTTCCCACTCCCACTCTCTCTCCCTCTCTCTCTCTCTCTCTCTCTCTCTCACCTTCAGTTTTGCTGCTGGTCGTGTCCTGCCCCACGGCGGCTCTGTGGCCCACTCCATCTCTGCGTTTATTTATGGGAATATGCTGATGAGGCTAACACAGGTACATCCCATATATCACACCTGAGAGAGAGAGAGGGAGAATGGGGGGGCGAGGGATGAAGATGCAAAAGAGAAAGAAAAAGAGAAAGAAAGAGAGCGAGGAAACCAGAAAGGGAGAGAGAAGAAAAAGAACCTGATAGGGGGATAAAGGCTGAACTATTCATCATAAACATGTCATTTAGTTATCTATCATAGATGGGGCAAAAAAAGAAAGAATGGCCATCGGACGGATTGTAGGAGGAGGACAGACAAGGGAGCAGGAGATGGTGGGGAAAGTGGTTTAGAGCTAAGCTGGAGGGGGGAATCTAGGTCATGGGATGAGTTAGCCCGAGTTAGGATGAGTTCTCACTGGTGTGACTGATGGTGCTGTTTTTTGCCCCACGTGGGACTCACTTTAAGTCCAAGAGAGAAGTTCCTGGGTAAGATTGGTGTGGCTGTACTGCAGTATTATTTATTGTCTACGGATAATACACAGGTATACACCATGTCCACGAGAAACCCACTAGGGTCTGTGTGTACTCATTTAAAAAAGCATGGATCTGTTGGAGGGCACTTATGTGGGCATGACTATCATGAAAAAGTAATAAATTAGTAGTTTGTTTGCCAGGGGCAGACAAAAGCCTTGTTGGAGTACTGGGGTGTAAAGTGGCCCTCTTATAGTCACGCGTGAACACAGCAAAGCACAGCACAGCACAGCACACACTGAAATTCTTTCTCTGCATTTAACCCATACACCAAGTGAAGGAGTGGGCTGACACCAACGAGGGGCACCCAGGGAGCAGTGTGTGGGAATGGTACCTTGTTCAAGGGTGCCTCAGTGATGACACTTGCTCAACCTTCTGATTGCGGGGGCAACGCCCTGACCACTAGGCCACCAGCTGCCATAATATGTAAGTTTGACAGAAAATGCTTGTGTACATATGTGAAGCATAGTGCTTCACTGGCCATGGGGAGGTTGTCTAATGTTAACACTGGCAACCAGTGGCTTATTTAACTAGACCTTTTTTAACTATACATTTGCATCACAATAAATATTATAAGAAAATGAAGTAAAAATGCTTATAATCATGCTAAATAAAAAAAAAAAAACATTATAGATAAATTACACTATGATAGTAAAATAAATGGATGATGCTTATTTATGAAGCTACTTAAGAGTTTTACCTACTTTTCTAGGCTAGTCTTGTTAAACATGATCAGGTCAACTGGTCACAATCTTATTACAGACTAGATAGGACGACCAGGTATTAGCTATGTGTTAATGTTCAAGATGAAATGAATCTTTTAGCAAAAAACAAAGAAATATATACCCCCTTATCCACTTCCATAGAAAACACTATATCCACAATTATAACATATACACTTTTATCCTTCCAATCATTAAATCTAGCAAATGGTCACCAATCTACCTGTTTAAGTGTTGAGTGAAAACGACAACCCAGGTTGTACTTCCAACTTTTGTTTTAAAATGCTTTGGTTCAGCTTTCAATGATGCTTTGGTTCAACCGATGCGACGAAGAAAACACTGGCACTAACATACCAAGCAGGTCATAGCTGTACTCCTAAACAAAATTTACACTACACCTTCATCTGTAAGTTGCATGATTTAATTTAATTCCAGAAAATACTGAAAGATATACAGGCATATGAAGTGGAAGTGAAAGTGAAGTGAATGGCATATGTCCTGTTTTCAGTTTTTTTATGAGGAAATAATTTTGTTAGTAGACACAAAGAATGCTTAGTTACCACATGTATCATTAGTCAGTGCTGTACTTTGTCCCATCTTACGCAGCTTTACTTTTCACAAAGACATAAGAAGGCGAAACTGTCATGTTACACAAGTCAGTGGAGAGGAACTTATTGTAAATATCCCGAGCCAAGGAAGTCAATTTTTGTAGAATCCTGGAAAGCCATTCTGACAAATACAACAAACTAAGCTGTGTCCATTATATCCAGGGATTCATTTAACTGTACTAAAAATGATCAATGAGTGAAGTCACTTTAACACTCGATTCA
The DNA here is from genome assembly GCA_037974365.1 of Hydrocynus forskahlii. Lineage (NCBI taxonomy): Eukaryota > Metazoa > Chordata > Actinopteri > Characiformes > Alestidae > Hydrocynus > Hydrocynus forskahlii. Next base: position 8,023 of record JBBPCX010030328.1, on the reverse strand, counting down.
CATCCTCTGAGAGTGACCCAAACCTCCTTGTCACTGCTGTGGGGAAAACAGTATACCATGTAGTGCTGTTTTGATGTCTTATTTGTTTTTATAGCCTAACAGTATCAGTTGTAATGACCATTGTGTCTTTATGTAAATGACCATTTGTAAAAGGCTTTATCTGTTTGCAAAAAGAGGACTTACACAAAATCATGCCTTATTTTGAGCAGCAGATATTTTGAGCAGCAGATTTTGTGAAAAGTGATCGCTGGGCATTCAAGTTCAATTTCAACGTGTCAACTTTCCTAGCACAGATTGTGCACTTTGATGGGTAGCTGTGTTTAAACTGTCAGTGATTGGATAAACTTCTTCCTCCGGACCTGACAGGTCCAGAAATTCAGCATGCAAGATAACCTGTCGTGTGACTGCGAGGCATCGACAAGCCTCTCATGTGGTTTCCTTTAACAATTCTCACACAGTGATCAAGAGCTGATTTGCTCCAAATATGCTAATTTGTCTTTTGTCTACAATTTCCAAAATCAGGGCTAAAATTGTGTAGTGTGCCCTTAGCTTTCAGAGTGTCTACACTGGAAATGTCAAGTGTGTTTGTCTAGTCAAAACATGAACAAAATACACATGAGTGATAGCTTAAGTGAACGAGCTTCATATATTACATTTGTGTAACATATTTAAATGCAACATCAGCAGCTCCCATCAGAATAAAAACACAAACTGAAACTGAACCTATGCTGTCCTTATGAACATTAAAGGAAGAATTATACAGCTCACTTTTCTTTGCATACAGTGGGTTTGTTTTGGTCTTGTCGTTGTCACTTTCTTGTGTTTTTTTCATTACTCACAATAAGCTTTGTTATGGCTGTTATTTATGTTAGCTTCTGGCAGTCATTGCTAAGCTACAGGAGAGTGAGAGGGAATAACACTAAAACAGATTCAACAGAGTGCCATTGACACTGCACTGATTAGTACTAGATGTGGTATCGTGAGTTTCTGGCTAACTGGAGTTTGTTTGATTGTTCTGCTGTAAAGGCTGCCAGCTTGATTACAACCAATGTTTGGAATTTGATGGAGTCCTGCTGTCACACCCTTTTCGAAGTCAGACCAAACGGGCTGAATCTTAAAAACTGAAATCTTCTGAAAGTTTTCTAATAGATTTTTTTTTTAATTGAGCGAAGGTTATTCGTGGTAACAACACAGGCAGAACGCTGCTCAGGTAATTAATTAGGAGCTAGGAATTCCTAAATAAATAGGAATTCCTAGTATATCCTGTAATTGGTGAATGACAATATAATGACTCAGAGAGATAAGAGACAGAGATAAAAAGAGAGCAGACACAAAAACGGGCACTGTCCTGCTCTTTGTGTGCCAACACTGAGGACGAGACTGGCATTGCTATAAAAGAAGCAGTTTGTGTGCTATACAGAGGGATGAAAAAGGACAGATGTAAATTTATCACAGACTGAAAAGGTGAGTGACAAAAGGGAAAGTCCTCTGAGATGGAGAAGGAGACAGAAAACAAATGAGACCATGGAGCTAGGCTGAACATTTCACACACACACACACTCATTACACTTGCTGTATTGGCAACTTAAATGCTGTCAGTATATCAAATATTTTTCAAGACAAAAACATATCATGTGGCTATTCTACCCATTTATAGCAAACGTTCAATTTTTGTTCAGTTCTTGGTCAGTTGTCGATCATCTATTCACATCAGTTGTTCATTAGTTGTCATTAAGCTCCTCTTCTTTCAAATGTCTATAAAAAGTGTTGTGTTAGAATTGTAATCACATTGTGCCCATAGTACTGTGCAAACAGGAAAAACTGGGGTTCTTGGGACCCACTGACTGACACTTGAGACCCTCTGAAAACCTCAGCATCACAAATTTTAGGGGGTCTCTGGAAAAATCATTTAACTTTTCAATCTCAATAGCATTTGTCACTACTATGTTTCACAGCTCACTATGCCCAGTATTCCTGATTCACATTTTAAAATATATAATGAACACAATGTAAAATTGTAGAGCGGCGTGAATAAATGAAAAGTCGAGGACAAGAGGCGAATGGGTGGATCATTCCCTTGGGTTAGAACATATACAACCAGCAAATAAAGTCTGAATTTAAACAGGACATTGTCACTGCTTTTCTGCTTTTCTTATTTTTTTATCTCTGGCCTATGTTTGCCATGTCAAGTTGATTAGTTTAACAGTGTATGCAACACCTACGTTACAAACATTTTTACCTATTACAATTAATTTGATCAAGTGAAATGCTCTTATTCCACGGGCATATTTATTTGCTAAATCATACACAAGCACATACACACATGCAGTTCTTTGTTTCCTTATGAAATGTGTAATTTTCTCTTGCGATTGCTCCAAACAAATAAGCTGTCGTCCTTTATTAGAACAGCCAGAGCAGACTGTTCAGACTGCATGACATATGTGTGTGTGTGTGGGTGAGTGTGTATGTGTGTTTACACCGCATGGGGAATATGGGACCTGACTGTTCACACACACGCGCGCGCATTATTAATCTCAGGCCCAGCCTGATGTAACGCCCAGCACGCCTCGTCCTCCGTTTGACCTTGGCTGTGTGAGACGCTCAGCTGCAGAACAGAAGCTCCACCACTCGGTCTCTTTATTTTTTTTTTTATCTACATGACCTATCATCTGATATGACTGTGGTAACTGTTGTAATGTATGTAAGGCCCATGTAATATTTGCAATTTTTAAATGCTGAATTTATCCTTGTCCCCAAAAAAAGTGTCTCTGAGGCAAAAACATCATTTACTTTCAATGGACAATATATGGAGATGTTCTTTTAGTAAGGCACTCCACTGAAAGAAGCCTTCATGGTCTTTTCTGAAAACCAAACAAAAAATCTGTGAATTTAAAATTCTATTTCGTTTGAAATAGAATTGTGTTTGTATTTAAACTCAGCAAATATTACAGTGCTGTTGTTACTTTATTATGAGGTTGGTGGGAAAACCATAGAGGTCAATTCTTAAAATGGAAAATGATCCAATCCAGTTTTTTCAGAGCAGATGTAACCCTGACTCATTGACTAGACCTTCACACACTGGATTGAAGTCCTAAGGTATAAGATTAACAAGGAATCAGGAATCAAGTAATCATGGTTTGATTCCCAACAGGTGGAACCAGTTTTATGAGGGAAAATGTCACTCCAGGATTTATGGAACTCCTTGATACATCACTGGTTGTGGCAGCCTAACCACAGGGTTAGACAGTAATCAATGACAGCTCTATGCTAGGACTCATTGAAATATAGCACTCTGGACATGCTGCACACTAGTTGATTTTTGGCATTTCTGTAGATGTGTTATGTTTTAACAGCATGTTGCAGTGCCTTCACCAGAGCGTGTCGCCACAAATTTGTTGTTAGGGGTTTAAATGTCCCTAACTGTGTTATATATTTAATTTGTAGTGAAATACATCAATATGTAATTGTCAATTTACATTCCTAATTAGACATTAATTTCTGTTATGTATTTTATAAATAGTTAATTACTGCAAGTAATAGCATATCAGTATAAAGCACAAATGTTGATTACTGTTGATTAGATACATATACAACAGGGTATATCTCAGATCACTTATCCAGACTCTGACTCCATTGGCACCTGATCTTTTACACTTACAAAATAAATAAAGTTAATTAATTAACTACACTGTAAATTTCTTCTATGCACGTACTATTTACACTGAGGTGTGCACTTCAGTTTGTCATTAGGCTGAATGGGATTTTTTAGCAGTGGTCTGTAAAGCTTCACCTTACAATGGTAGCTATGAAGGAACATTCAGAATCTGAGCAGGTCAGTTTCTACACTTTAGACAGAATGTTTCAGCCTTGTTAGTGACTGCATGTTTGTATTTCTTTTGTTTCTCCTGTGATGTTGGTCTAATTCTAAATGTCTTCTTTCATTGTTCCAGGGTGTTCATTTCTGTTTTGGTTTCTTCTTTTTTTTCTCATTTCTTGTTCTATTGTGTCTTGTGATCTTGCTGAGCCATTGGAATGTGATGATTAACATGCAACTGAACTACTAAAACTTTGCTTCATGGGATGTATAATAGGTACGCCATCTGCACAGAGGATTTTATGTTCTTGTAAGAATTGTATATCTGTCTTTTACTGTCAATTAAATATTTGGACGAATGATACAAGGCACATTTTTTTTTACTTTACATTACATTCATAGGTAATAGATGGGTCTTAAATGTATGGGCAGCGTATGGAAATGTCTTTATGACATAATTTCCAGATTCCAATTATTCTCCAAAAAATAATTGTAATAAATTTAGCATTAAGATAGCGTGTCTGTCTTTAACTTACTTACTACAGTATTACAGTAAGTCTCCATGCATAAGAAATTAATCGTCTCCACACTGTGATTGATTTTCTGTTTGCTCCCTGAATCCTGGCAGAAGATCAATGAAGTGTTGAATCCTGGCAGAAGATCAATGGAGAGTTCGATAAGAGTAGATCAGGATCAGTGTGTGCTGTGGTACTAACACACTGATTCACTGTTGTGCTCAAAGTAATAGTGTAACAGGGAGATTTTTGCAGAGCAGTGTAACATCTACTGTGTCCCTGTTGCTTTACTATGTTATTGTTTATCTCTGCCATATGTCTGCATGCCTTGTGAGTATCTTGGTGTTTTATTCTCAGTCTCCATCCTAGCTCTGCTCTCTTGTTCACCTGTGTCTTGTTCTTGTCTCCTCCCCTGCCCGGGTGTTTCCATTGTCCTTGTCAGTGTATATACCCCTGTGTTTCTGCTGTTAGTTGTGGATTATCTGTTATCATTGCTATTTGTTGTGCCCTGCTTATGGCTCTGTATTCGCCCACAGGACAGAAGAGGGCTGTCTCAAGTTCCCATGTTACCACTGGACCCTTTGGTTTTTGCATCATGTTGTATTATTAAATTTGGGATTCACACAAACCGTACTGTGCAAAAATCATAATTAAGAAAACACCAATCATTTCTTCATATTTTACTCCCAGAGAGTTCCAGTTGTGGTCTTCCTTGCCCTCACACCCTATTCTCTCAAAAAATATTGAGTACTCATATCTGCCAAGTAAATGCATGTCTGCCATGGAAAACAAATTATAATATACATTATATTTAGCCAGACAACTTTGCTGCATACTGCGCAGTGATCAGGTCACGTGTGCTCAATAATCTCTTGAGTCTTGTAGCTACCAGCACAGCACAGTTGGCTCTTTCTTTCAGAGGATTCAAATCTACAACTAAAATCAGAGAACAATAACTCAACAAGGAGAAGGTCCATGCTGGTAAAATATGAACCATGTCCAAATCTTCTAACAAATCTACTAAGATAACTTTCTTGGAGTGATGGCAGGCTGTCCACTCGTTAATTGACTGGATAAAAAATTAGAAAACACAAAGTGGCCATTAATACACCTGGACTTCAAACTAAACTAAAGTCTAGGTGTGGGACTCATTGTCTTAATACTTAATACAGAGACAACCAGGTGTATACCCTTGTACACAAGTAGAACATGCATTTCTCAAACATGCAATTCCGCAATTAAATGATGGGCATACAACAGAAATGAACAGGCTACCTACTCACTGAAATTATGAAAGTGTTATATATAAAAAGAAATGAAAAAAACAAGAAGACAAATGGAAAACACAGTCTGCATGTTAATTTAACTCACAGAAAAAAGCAGCGGCATGTTTCAGCACACTGGCTTCCATAGCATACTCCGAAATTACTTGAAGGCAGTAAAAATCTGTAGCCAAACTTGTGTGTGTGTGTGTGTGTGTGTGTGTATGCCCCGCATCCATAATTTCTTTCCATTTGGATCCTTTTTGTAAAATTGTCTCTTTTTGGAACAAAGCACAGCATGAAATTCCCCCCCTCCATCTTTTCCTCCTTCTTCTCTCCATCTTTTTAAAGTGTCTGTAGGCCTGTAAAAAGTCTTAATTTGTCTGATTGTTTCACAAAATAAAGGCTTGACTAAGTATTGTGAGTTTATGCAAATCCCTGGTATATCCCTATTGCAAAGCTGGTCTTAAATTACATTTGAAGTGACATGAAAAAGTTTAATGAAACTGCTGACTCTGTGTGTGTGTGTGTGTGTGTGTGTGGTAATTATTTCTTTGGGGACCAGTTGTCCTCAAAATATTTTTCTGGTCCTCTCTTTTTTAGCCACAAATTTAAATTCTTAGGAAAAACTAAAAAAACAGAAAGGTAAATGGAATGTCCTCACAAATATAATATTACTGTGGCGTGGTAAATTTTTTTCTGTATTATGCTTCTATAACTATTTCAAATCATTGCATCAAAATATTTCAGACCATTGCATTACTTTTATCTTCATCTCCCCATGATGTGGTTGTGGTGTATTTGTGCTGTAATATTGCAGTTTTTGGAGAACCTTGCTTTCGTTCCACAGAGACTCTCTCTCTCTCTCTCTCTCTCTCTCTCTCTCTCACACACACACACACACACACACACACACACCCCAGCACGCTCCTGCAAAGCCAGTTTTCCCCTCAACACACACTCACACCCCACTCGTCTCTCCACACACACACACACAAACGTTCACACAGAGTGACTCATACAAATTCACCACCTCCCCCAACCCCGGCCCCCCCCATACACACACACACAGGCACAGATATGCGCTACTCATACACTAATACATTACCACCAGTCAAAAACAGCAGCAAGCCTATTATAAACGCTCTTATGTACTCAAATTACTCACATTCTGCTCTGGTTTGGTCTGCAGAACCCAGAAAAATTTGAATCAGAAAATTATTCATTTAACAAATACATTTCTCATAAATCATTCTTAAGATACAAACATTGTAGAAGAAACAATATGAAACAATAAATGTGCATTACGCAGACACACAGTGTAAGATAGGTAAATATATGTATAAAATATCTTAATCATAATTCTCAGTCACTTCAGAGTTTATAAAGCTGCTATACTTCCATGTTTGTTTTGATGTCTACACCTCTTATTAGTGGCGGAGTGTGTGTTATTTCAGAAGTTTGGTCTGTCCGATTCAGTTTGGTTCATCTCGAAACCTCTGCAGAACAGCTTTTACAAAAAAGCTGTATATATTTGACACATGATGGGTCTCAGTGAGAAAAAAAGTCTTTATGGTTTTACAGAAATCCAGGTCCAAACTCCTAGTGCCACTGAGGGAAACATAGAAAAAACAATGCAAAACAGTCAATGTCTGCAGTGCATGCAGACACATTCAGTCTAGTAATGAAAAGTCCAGTTTAATGGTCTTTTTTAGCTACTCACCAGGGGGCTGTACTACAAAGCGCGATTACAGGCTTATCACACTAAGTTCGAGAGTAACTTGGTCATGTGAGGCGTAACTTCATGACTAACTTTTACTACGAAAGGTGAACAGGTTTATCACGTGGTATATTCCTATGGCAACTTACACAGTGGGTTTATCTTGGTCTGACCAGAATATTTTTCAAACTTAACTCGCACTTTAGCGTGAGCCCGCCCGCTGCAAGCCCCGCCTCTCCACACACCACTTCTCCACAGCCAATGGCGTGCCAGGAAGGTCTGTGGGACCTCGGTGCCTGCTCTCTCCGCAGGGTAAGGGTTTTAGAGACCGAGACTCTTTATTGTAATTTTTATTCAATTGTTTTATTTTTATCTTTATTTTTTATTTTTTAAAAATTCTAGTGAAGGCACCTATTGGATTTCTCTCCACTTATTGGATCCACATATGGTGATGATTCCAAATTCAAGATTCTTTATTTGTCACATGCATAATTATACAAGTTACAACACGCAGTGAAACGTGTCCTGAACATGGTGATTTGTATTTTGTTAGCCTCATCCTTAATCCATATCGGTTATGGCATTAATGTACTATCAAAGGGCATCTCACCTTTCTTCCTCCTGTGTCTGACAAGTTTTCTCACCCACATAGGCTGCTGGTCTACCCTGATGTAAATGATGTCTTTGTTTAACGACGTGGCACAACTTTTAT